>VWZY01000155.1:0-21348 GCA_013399075.1 Chloroceryle aenea
AGCGCTGGGAGACTCGACGGAGAGGAAATCCCGAGGCCCTTTTTATTTCGAACTGGGGCAAGACTCTAACAAGGGAAGGGTCCCCCCACTACGCCCTTCTCCCCGGTCTGGTGAAACGAAGACGGTTTTTTTTCTATTTTTTTTCTGCATAGGCTTAGCAAAACCCAAATAAATTAAAAGCTGGGCCCGTGGTGGAGAGCCGACTGCCTTCCCCTTATCAACTCACTGCATCAGGATGTCCACTGCAGGTTTTAAACAGAGGTGCGCGCTGCAGCGGTGCGGCTGCGCCCAGCCTCACAAGTCACCCTCTCCCTGGCTGCAGCAGCCCAGGAAGGCCTGTCTCTGGCGCTCAGCTTTGACATGACTTCTGAACAGGCTCCAGTCCGACACCGAGTTTCTCTGTGAACTTAGAGAGAGAGTGTTTTTTTTAAAAATGTTGCAGTTTTATTTTTTATACAAACTAAAACACCAGAGGTCATTGAATCCTATATTAAATACATAAATTAAAAAATAACCATTCATAAAACTTTACATACAATAAGGATTCTCTTCTACACGTTAATACATATAGTACAGATACATGTCCAGTGTTTATCAAAGGGTCATTCTGCCATGTCATTTACAATTCTGTTCTGGAATAGACACCAAAAAAATTGGGGACAAAACGTATATAAAAAAACACAGAGGTGCTGATGTGAGGGAGGGCAGAGGAAAAGAAAAAAACCCTTTGAATCACCAGCAGTTGTGTGGCTGTTTATTGAACCTTGCCCTGGTGAGGAGGAGAGCCTGGCCTGTTCTGTCCCCATGGGCCAACATGGAACAGAAAGCTTTGGGGTTCTGAGGATGCTTCCCACTGAGATGAGGGCACAGAGCTGGAAAATGAAGCACATCTACAAAAACATCTCCATGGTTCTCCAGGAACATCAACAGGAGAGGATGGAGCTACGAGACAGGCAATAATACTGTGAGAAGCCCTATTCCCTCCTGCAACCCCAACTGCCAAAATTAATCTCACCTAACTAGGCCCTCATCTGAAGTGCTTAAATTGAAAGAAAAGTCTTCAAAATCTCTTGACTTGGTCAGTGGAGAAAAAGCAGCAAGTCAGATCCTGGTCAAGCTGACTTAAACTACATGATGTGTCTACTCCTCTTCTTCAACGGTATGGATAGCCCAGAGGGCGGGTACTCCTGCTGCAGCCAAGGGAGGGCGGATGGAGGAATCCAGGGCTGCATTTGCTGTCCTCAAAGGCTGCAATAAATTATTTTGCTGGTTGGTTTGGTGGAGGAGAGGCTGGCTGCAGTGACTATTTTGAGGGAGGATTTTCACTACTTTGCCACAGTGAATGTCAGGAGCAGCAGAAAGCCCTGGATAAACAGCTTCAGGACAGAGAAGGGGCCAGACCTCAGAAAATCAGATCCAAAAGCGAGTTACCCATGAGATGGAAAACTAAACCACGAGGAGTGTACCAGTTGTGGCAGCTAAACAAGTCTAGATTCAGTTCCCCATATCTAGATTGGAAGTATACTTTCAGAAGCTGTAGCAACAATTTACTATATACAATAGGGAATACATATATGCATATTGATGTGTATATATATGTACATATACACTATGTATAGATACATGTATATATACATACACAAATGCCAAACTTGTTCTGATCTTGCTGGAAGCAGAAAATTTGCACTACTCCTAACAGCAAGTGCATTTTAGGCATGGCAAGTGTTAGGCTGCCAGGAGAGTAGAGTGGCTGTTGTCCACCTCTCTGGAGGGAAAGTGGAATCCTTTAGAAGTCTGCAGGCCAAGATAAGCTGTGGACTTGTCTACCACCCCCACCCACCCCAAGCCCTTGGGCACGGGGCACCTGCAGAGCTGTGCGTGCACAGGAGTAAGGCAGGGGAAGTTTGGCAAAAAAGAGAAATGAAGCAAGATGTGCGCAGTGCAGCTCAGAAGGCCTCATTGATGAAGCCTGCCACAAGATCAGTCGGGTGTTTCTGCACCATGAACCTTCCCTATGATTGCCTGAAACAAACCTTTGTAGTCCTCCTCCTTTTTTAAACAAAGCAGGGGTGGAAGTTCTTGCATCATCATGGAAAACAGGTGCTGCTCACTCTTCTGCAGAAAGAGCAAAATGTTTTAATTGCTGGTCCTAGTGTGAGGGGAACATTTTCTGCCCTGTATTTACTTGCAAGACACTGCAGCCAAGTGGCATGAAATGAACTGGTGCTGCAACAGGGGGAAAAAAGAGAGGCGGAAGAGGGAATAAGCAGACAGGAAAAAACCCTTTCTGTAGCTAACGGTGTTATATAAAGTTGCTTAGTGATCTAAAGGTGTCACAGACGTGGGATGAGACTCTCAAACAGCCTAACTCCAGAGCTTCGGGGATGAGCTGCTGTCAGTACTCTTGGGAAGCACTTGTAGGTTTAGGCCAATCTTACCCACAGATTCTTCTGCAGGGGAAAAAGAATTTTAACAAAGAGCATGCAACGTACCTGTGTTCATTTAACATACCTGCCTACAAGCCTGGTTTAAAAAATGAACCAACAAACACACAGCTGATGCAGAATTCAGTAAACCCCTTGACTGCATCAGACTGCTTCAATTGCTTCTGCAATTTATAAATTAATTAAAAAAAAACAAAAACAAAAAACACTTGCTAATAGTTTCTAAGCTTTGATGGGAAGTTTAAGACAATCTCAGGGCATGCAAGAAATGAGGGTGTTAGGAGTCTTTGTGGAGAAATGGAGCCCAGCCTTGCAATCCAGTTGGGTGAACAGACATTAATGATTAAAAGCTATTCTGGCCAAACAATATTTATGAAGAGCAGGCATCCTCAGTACTAGAGGAACTCCATCCCTGCTATGGCTGAGGACCTGCTTTTGACCTGCTGAGTTGCTGTGGCAAGTTACTTCACTGCTTTGTACCTCAGTTATTTCATCTGTAAAAATAAAGCAAACAAAGGAGAGACTTTTTGTTAAAGCACTTTTAAAGCTTCTGATGGGCAGAGTCTGTGTGCGTAAGATGATGGCACATGTGAGCCCTGTTTTAAAGGCTGAAGTAATGCAGAGGCTGCATTCTGGCCCTTATTTTTCTGTTTTGTAATACAGACATCCATTTCTCCCAGGTAAGATTAAGGCTCCACTGTGGAAGACACAGCTCAAATAAGGAGCCTTGCCACAGGAACCTGAAGTCTAAGCAGGCGTGACTCCATTTCCAGGGGAATGAAAACAGAGGTGCAGAGAAGTGCATTGTCAGCCTCGTTCACACAGCACATCGGTGAGAAGGGAAGGTGGGTGCAGCTGGCACCCATCCCAGCAGGCGATGGACCTTCGTAGTGTTTGCGGCAGGTGTGACACTCCTCAGGGTTTACTTCTGACTGACTGTGGAGAGCATGGACCTGTGACACCTTGGGGAGACACTGGGACTGGGTTCCAGGCTTTGTGATAGGAGAGGTAAGCAATGCTGTGAAATGCAAAATACCAGTTATTCTTAACTGTGGAAAAATCTAGAGACTAGTGATACTTCTTCTTACTTCTCATAAGGAAGTGTTCACACAGCTCTTCCCCATTTTTGGTTTATGTGTTGTTGATTGGGAAGCCAGCTAACAAAGTCAGTTTGACAAGCTAAACCAAACATTTGTTCCAAGCTGGGACAAAACAGTTGGAAGCTGATGCTTTGTGGATATCACATCACATGGACAAGGGGGTTGGCTTCCTCCCCGCTCTGTCCTACACAATATCTCTTTTCTTCTTCAGAAGCTACTTGTAGGTCAAATCCAGTGATTATTTAAATAGTAAAACCAAGTATAGTCATTATTATATCTGTGGCAGTCTTGAAAGAGTATGAAAAGTATCTGATAATAGACAAGCTCTTCATGGAGGGAGGGTGAAGACAGATAAGGCTACAGCTCCGTCAGAAATCCTCCTTACACCAGACACCTTTCTCTGCTGATTAGGGTGGTGCTTTGTTATGGTCTCAAGCACCAAGACGTAGTGCCCTTGTCATGCCCATCCTGCAATAAACCAGAATGCGTTTTTTCCATTCTTCTCCCCACGCTGCAGCTGTCACTTGTTCCTGAGGTTAAAACCAAAGAGGGAGAGGAGTTCTCCCTGCAGTGAGACAGCCAGACGGTTCAAACCGAATGCTTTGTTGTCAGCATCTCTCCACAGCTTGTCAAAGTTTCTCCTGCTCTGTCCTGGTAACTTTTGATTCATTCGCGGGATGACAGTGTCACATTTAAACAATTGCCCTGCACAGCAGGGATAGATTTTTCTGTTGTAACTTTGGTTCCATGCCCAAGACACACTGACTTGATCAGCTGAAAGTGGTTCCTTCCCTTTAAGTTCTTCCTAAGTGATGTAGGTTCACAGTTTATTTTTCTTCCCCGTTTGTAATTTCAACATACAGAATTTCATCAGATGCAGCATATATCACAGCTTTAGACAGGAACTGTCAAGTAACAAATCTTGAGTGATGGCTTTAAAATACAAGGTGGTTGCAGTCTTGGCTACAGGTTGATCATTTTTATACTTTTTAAAATAGGTGTAAACAATGTTCTCTTCATTGGGGGGTGGATGGAAGCATTTGCCTTTATAAAGACTGATCTGTATGGTCGGGCACTCTAAAAATGTAAAAAAAAGAAAGAACATCTGTATGAGATAAGTGGAAAGTTTCTCTACCTGTCCCAACCAACAAGATACAGCCTATCAGTCATAAATTTGAAACAATCTGTTCTTACAGTTATGACCATTAAACTGTTTCTCTGTGTCCTCATGAAAGGCATTTGTGGAAATTCTGGGTGTTTTGCTAAGCCTGCCAATTTAACCCTACGAAGGACAGGCCACTGGTCCCTAAGAGTCCCCTTGGCATCTTCAGCTGGATAGTTATGAACCATTTCAGTAACTCTTGGCCAAAGCTGCCTCAAACTCACTAGTGAGAGGAGAGATGATAGCAGGCAATATGCTTGTGATGTCAGGGCAGCCGCAGAACTCTGGCTGATGCGGCAAAGAGGCGAACAGACTGCTGCTGTTCCGGGGAAGCCTGCTCTGCCTCTGGAGGTTCTCAGGTTTAACCACCAGCAGGTAAAAAGGGCCTATTTTGCATTTGTTCTCTCCGCATTTGAGCCTACATGGTAAAATTTGTTGAGTGCAAAAGCCATGCAGACCAGATTTCTTTCTGTGATCACAAATGACAGAAAGTGTGTATTCACAATTATAGAAAATGGGTAGGTAGGAAAATTCCACAAACAGGAATGGGAGAGCTTCTGGTCTGGATACTATATATTACAGCATATGGTTGCACTCATGCTTGTCCTTCCTTATCTGTAAAGTACAGCAGTGAGTGCTGCACTCACTGTGGGAGAGAAAGAAACCAGAAAGTATCTGCGATTGAACTGAGGTCTGCTCTCAGCTGGTTAAAAGGTCAGTAAAGGATGAACTGCAGCAAGGCATGAACAAAACCCAAGAGCTTTCATCATCAAACAGCTCCCTAGGTACATTTCAAGGATGTGTCATGCTTTTTTTGTTGTTGTTTTATCAAGGACCTGTTTGAAGTGTCTCATGATAAGGTTAGCAAAGCTAACTTGCATCTTGTGGAAGCAAAGCAAAGATCCCTCTGATGATATGTACCTCAGTAGTTCTACGAACCAGAAATGCTGATGGCCATGCTCACCCTTCTGAGTTACTTCAGATGTCAAAGTCACCTGGGCAGGCAGAGGGTTTTTAAAGTGAATAGGAAACACAAATCAATGTTAATAATTCTCTCTGATTCCATGTATTCCAGCCTCAGAAAACAGGACCTTGCTAACATCCCTCTCAGTCTTCCCAACATCATTCCCAAATTGCCTCCCTCTTGAGATTTCCCTTCAGGTGTTGAGGGCTGAGCATCCCCAAGAGGGAAATGGATGGGGGAGATGACTGAGGAGGAGCTAACAGCTGTCACCATTGCCTTGGTTTTGAAGAACTGCTAACAAACACCTGCCTCCAAATTAGGCCAACAGGGCTTAAGTGTCATCAGCAAATGTGGAGGTGTTGTATTTGTTGTATTTTTTGCTGGTCCCGATTCTTCTCTTTTTTGCATGGTTCTCCCTGCTTTGAGAAGAGGGAAGGAATGGCTCCTCTGCCACAAAGAACTCAGTCTGCCTTTGAATACACTGCAGAGCTAATTGTGAGGCTGTTAAAATGTTGTTTTTTGTTTTTTTTTTTTAGCATGCAGACACTGAAATGTTACAGGGCATTTGAGGTATCTTCACAGGCTCCAAGACAAAAAACTAATCAGCACTACTGGAATTCTGATCTCAGATTAATAAGGCTATTTTTTCTATTTTGGGAAATGCTTATTTCAACAAAACACTGATATATACCTGTAATTCCTGAAAAGCCAAGTGACTCATCCATGTTATGTCTATAATTCTCCTTCACGTTCCTTTCTCCTCTGTGTGGGCATACCAAACCCATCCGTACAGCCTCAGGAAGCAGACATTGACATTTCTGCCTTGGGACTAGGGATTTCCTATTCTTTATTCAGTTACAGGTAAATTAAATTTTTCATGTAAATAGTCTTTTTCTTTTCTAATGAAAAATGTTATACATATAAACGTAAAAGACTTGTATGCATTTTTGTGGATCATTTTGGCATTTGCATCTACCACTAAGGTTTTTTTTAAACTCCTGAAAACTAAAAATAATAATAATAATAAAAAAAAATCAGGAAGACAACACTTCCTGCAGAGTTCTAATACTAATGAAAATTTTTATTTGCATTCCTCAGGGTACATGCTCTAATGCAAAGACTTTACCAGGAGCTCCATCTTAAAGAGACAGGATTAGGAAAAACTGTTCAGTGGTTTTAACATCATGAACACATTTTTAATCAAGGTGACCTAAACTGACCAAGGGATATCTTTTGAGGCACAGTTTCAAAGAAATATGAAACCCCCCCATTTCTTATTTTTCTTTAACCAGAGCCAATACCAGCATTAGTGAAACTAGAATGTATTAGCTTCTTACCAATTCTGTGGCTGTACCAGAAGAGGCAAATACTCAACAGAAAACCAATTCCATACCCATACAGGTGGAAAATACAGGTGCAAACTCTATATACAGAAAATTCTGAACCTCCTATTTCCCCAGTTCTTCTCATACTCTTCACAGGGACTTTACTGTAGCTGTGACAGAAACTACAGAAGGACACCAGTATATGCAGGTGGGAAAAACTCATGCAGATTCTTGTAAATGTCACTATCAGTTTCTGTGAGTTTTCAAGGTGTACCTTAAATACAAGATTTTAAAATTATTTTTTCTTTTTGAGTCTTCCTCTCGGTTGGCTGCTTATCCTGGACTCATGATTGTGCACTACAGCAGAGCCACAGTCATATAAAATTATTTACTACTGCTGTGTACTTGGCTTTTTAAAATTCTACAGAACTTGGCTGTTTCAGAACATTTTCTGATTTTTCATCCACTATGAATAAGCAAGAAACCATAAAATCAAATTTTCACCAGTCATGACCACTCAAAACATCTCACAGCTGCTGCGCTATGTCATGACTCCCAGAAATCCTGCAGCAGGAATGTTAGTAAGCATGCAGTCATAACTTAATCTGTTTAATGTTTGCTGGATCAAGGATATTTATGTTTTAAATAGCAGCAACTCTATAATGATATTGACCATGGTTTACAAGAGCTGTGATCACTGATCTGCCCACATTCCCTGATTCTTTCCTACAGTTCATTCCCCATTCAATCTCTGTCCCTCTTTCTCAGCAGCCCATCATTCTTCACCCTTCCTTTGTAGTCTCCTACTTCTGGGCACTGGGCTCTACTCTGCTATCATCTCCCGATCTATTTCCCAAGAGCCAGTTCAGAGCCCGCTGTAGTGTGGATAGGGTTGAGATTTAGAACTGTTTCTGATCTGCATCACTTTGCAAACATCAACATTGAATTTCACCTGCAGTTCTCTTGGCTGTTTCACACTCTGAAATTCTTGCTCTCTTTCATTTTTACAGTTCTGACCAGCAAGCTTTGACAATTCATTTGCAAGTGTGATTAACAGTGCTGGTCTGACTGCAGCTCCCTGTGGCAACCCAGCAATGTGAACTGCTACAAATTGACAATGACCTGCTGAATTCTCTGACTCCAGACATACACAGGAACACACAAGGATGTGATCCTCATCTCTGTGCACAAGTGCTAGCTATGAGGAAGTAAATAAAATAGTCTTACCTTTCCAAGAGGCACACTGACATCAAGGCCAAAGAATAAAGGCAAGAGAGAAGAACAAGAACAGAAACAGAAACTGCAGAAGAAAGAGAAGATTGTGTGAAAAATAATTCATGGCATTGTAAGCATCAGGATTATTTCTGCACTCTGTAGGACAATTAGAATAACCATTCATTCAGCAAACACAGTATTTCCCTAGTTACTTAAGTACCATACCACCTCCCAGGCTCAGAAAGCATATCTCATTAATTTTGTTGATGAATTACAAATGGCACCATATTGAAAGCCTGAAGTACAACAACCATCACTATGGACCACCATGGGTAGAGCGAAGTCACAATGAAATGTTGCAGAGGAGAGACCAAGATCAAAGTCTGTATATACTGAAACACAAATTGAAAAGAAAGCACACAAGACCACCACCAACAGGCCCAGCTGACTGAGATAAACAAAAAGGTCATGTAGTTCAAGACAACTAGGTCATTGCTTTCAAAAAAAGTTGATCACTGTGCTTCACAAGTGTAACAGAACCAACCTTTTCCTCCAGATCCTTAATTTGCCTCTTTTGGATGTCAGTTTTATCTTCTAAATCTCGGATCCTCTGGAAATTAGAAAAGAAAGCATCTAGACAAAGTACAGGGGAGCAGATTTACTGACAGTTTAATGTTCCAAGTGCCAAAAGTCTAGAAATTAACAAATACATTTCTTTGTCAGGAATAATCTCATGTAGTACTGTGACTCCATCCAATAACCCTGCCTAACCACAACTTTACCATATGTACAACTGCTCAAAATATGCTACTGCGTATTTGTGACTATCCTCAAATGCCAGAAATTAATATCAATAGTGGATCTGCTTCATATTCTCCATTCTATATTAATCCTGTGTTAAATAGATGGAAAGCATTATGGTTTTACTCTTTAGGATCATATCATGATTCATTAAGATTTCTCACAGCTGACACGGAGGGAAGATGGCACTCCTGTGACCATCCTCCTGTCTGTCTGCAGATGAAACAGGGAGCTTACGGCAGCTTTCAGACTGCTGCCTTTCCTCGCCCGCCAGCTTTCCCAGCCCCATCTGCAACCGAGGCTGGCAGGGAGTTCTCTGAAGAGGACAGAACTCCTGTGCCAGTCTTAGTTAGGGCAAGGAAATTAAGAAGGTCCTCAGGCTGCAAAGGCCTGGTAAGAAGAACTAAGGGTGGGACAGTCTCAAGTCTCCAACTTAGGGTCAGGCAGGACTCTGAAAATGAAGTCTTCCAGTGAACCAGAAACCTTAACCACCAGGCATCGGCTTCTTACTCCCACAAACATTAGCCCGAGTTCTGTTCTGTTGTGCAGCCATCACACTCATCAGCATGCTGTGACTGTTGGCCACGGTGCTCTGGGACCTCACAGCCTGCAGAGCAGCAAACACTGAACATGCAGCATAGGGCTGCATCTCAGTAGTGAAACACAACCACTGGCCACTTTTGGGGGGGACGGGGCAGAGCAGAAATGTCTGTAAAACCAGACAGCTCTCCCGGTGTAACACGGACAGCATTCATACAGCTCCTCTTGTGCCCCGTCCAGTTACTAGGGATGATCATTTCTCTTACAAAGCCAGATTCGTGCTGACAAAATTATGGATGAAAACTTTTGTTTGGAATTTTAAGATGCAAAATATTCAGAAACAATCCCCCACAAGGTAATAGTGCATGCATTTGTGTACACCGTAAAGACATAAAATATGAAGCCAGGTGCTGGGGTCCCTCATGATCTTGAGCTTTCCTACATTTGACCTCAGCTTATGATCTTATACAGCAAAGTTGAGTAGATATGCATGTGCATCGTTCCTTTTTTCTTACCTGATGAGCCTGCTGGAGCAGCTCCATCCTCTCCTGAAGAATCTGGCAATCATATTCTCTGCTCTTCCTCAGCATCTGACGTCTTAGTTTTTCTACTGCTGTCCTCAGCTCTTCCTGCTGTTTTTCAGTGAGTAGTTCCCCAAACTTTATAACTGTTTCTTGCTGCAAAGCATTGTACAAGGTGGCTTCAAGCTCCTGGATCCTCTGGTTGATGCAATACCAAAAACCAATTAGAGATGAAACACTGTTTAAAACACAGTGGGAACTGGGGGGCTGGTGGCAGATTCAGGTGCCTGCATGAGAGGTAGCCCCTGTGCTCAAGTGTGCAAGAATGTGGAAAACCAGAATTCATAATGTTTCATTGTTTTGACAAAAGGATATGAACTTTTATTTCTAAAATGTTTTCATACTAATTTTCACTGGAATCCCTCACTTCAACTTTTTTAAGCAGTTACAGAGATGGTTAAGAGTTGGATAGAGCATTCATACCTAGTTTATAAGTGTAATGATGAGTATTTCACCAATTCTACAATTTTGACCCCTTGTGCTAAAAAACAAAAGAGGAAAGATTGAAGGTTTTTATTAATCTGACAAACCAGACATGATGAACCTGCAGAACCAGTTATTGGACCTATGTATCAGAATTGGATATAGCAATGGTAAGAGTAGGAACTCTATTTTTGTGGCATATTGCCTTCTTGATATGGCCTGTGCAGAACACCCACGATTCCAGATCTACCTCCCGTTGGTTGCACTGACTCCAGCTGCACAAGCCAACGTTAATAAGCAGTATCTGCCTTTAACTGACAAAGAGTTCCAGACTTCAGGAGATGTGCCTTTTTGTGACATGAAAAGGGTAGATGCTGATTTGAAGCTGTGCAGATTACATGGTAGTGCATTAGAAGAATGGGAAAAAAAAAAGACAAAGAAGNTGTCCTGTCACTGTGCTGGCCAATACAACTGCTGTAGAATTTCCTTTGTACATACCATGTATGCTTGGTCAAGAGCTTGCTTCCTGTAGTCCAATTCTTCCTCCAAATAACCTTTTATTTTGCAAAATTGCTCCTGCAATGAAGGGTCATTTGGTCAGAAAAATGAATTAATCACTCAAAATATTCTGTGACCAGACTAGGAGACTGGTCTTCAACTGACACACTACAAAGTTACTAATATCTGACTCCTCTAGAAAAGAAGGAAAACAGCTGTGAATTGCTTTTGTATAATAATACACCTGATCCGCACGGAACTAAATGCATCAACTCTTTGTTGACTTCAGTGACAATCACCAATTTCAGTAGTTTTCGTACCTTCACTATTTCTGTTTCTATGTTGTTCTGCTGTTGCACATGAACCAGACTAGAAACAATTTGATGGATATGACAATAGTCAGAGAAGCCTACACACTTTATTTGCCAAAAGACCTTTAGTTATCTTTTGGCACACCAAGTAAATGTGACACACATTATCTAGCTCATAAAATATGTATTAAGGAAAGTTTGCTTACCATATCACTTTCCAGTTCGATCATCTTCTGATGCAGAGCAGCTTCAGCTCCCTCAATCTGCTGGATCCACTGTGGGGAAGACAACAAGAGCTGTACCCTGCTGCATTTTCTAGACACATGGGCAGTGGGCAGTAGGACATCTACAGCATATTGTTAGTCTATTTTTAGCAAAATACTGCTGGTTCTGGGCCCGTTGAGAGACCATTCTCCTGGGAGAGGGGTAGCTAGAATATCTGTAGGTAGCACTTGACAGAAGAAGCAAGAGGATCACCATTACCAAATGACTGGAAGATGGAAAAGTACACTTCGTGAGATGGACAAGGAGCTGATTTCATGCCATGGATCAGGGCCCGTGATGGAGCTCTAGCACCTCAAAAATAGATTAGCTAGGTAGACGGCAATTCTCTTTGCAGAGGAGGAATTGTTGAGTAGAATACTTGGAAGCTGTCATGTTGACAAAATTGTGTACTGCATTTGAATCACATTTTAACCAACTCTCACTTTCTTTCTAAACCAAGGGACTCAGACATACTTCCAGTGGAAATTTTGCATACAGATCCCTTCAGAAGCTTTGGAAAACTCAGGACTAGAAATCCCACAGTGTAACTATGACTTAAATGTCTGATGGTTTCTCATTCAGTTTGCAACTGCAAGTTGTGTATTTGTGGTTGTTTTCAGAGCTTGAGCCAACGGAGTATGACATTTTTGCCGCTTTAGCAAGGTGTCTGGGGCTGTGCTGGTACAGTTTACTCTATCCAGGAGTCACTTCCTGTGCTAGAAAGTTTGACAATATTGACAGCAACAACAGAGCAGAAAATTTCCAGTATTATATGACGCTTTAGATAACACATGAGAAAAGCAAGCACAAACTTTACCTTTTCTGCCAAGGACAATACAGTGGAAGCCTGAATTATGGCCACTTGTTCTTCATTTCTTAAATTCTGTGAAGAAAAGAGAGGGGGGAAAAGAAAATTGGCATCAGTTTCCTGTACAAATAAAGATATTCCAGGCTACAGACTAGGTCTACAGTGCTCAGGGGATCCCTGTAGTGCTGGGTATCCTATTCCCATCAAAAAATTCACAGCCTGTCAATGTATTAACAAGAACACTGCTTTTGCCTTACTGCATGTTATGGACTAACTTTATGTTTTCATTCCTCTGCAACTTGGGGGAGGTGACTGAGTCGCCCCCCCCGGATGTGTTTAAGAAACGCTCAGATGTAGTGTTGGGGGATATGGTCTAGGGGTGAACTGGTAGAGTAGGGTGAAAGGTTGGACACGATGATCCCATGGGTCTAGATGATTCTGTGAAATGTAAACTAAAATTGGACCCATTTGTCTGTCTTCATGCTAGTTTTACAAAGCTGAATTTCTATGGAAGCTTTTGTAGAAATAATGCTGATTTACACCAGCACATGAATAAACATTTGTGATCCTTCATTTTTATTTCTTACACACTTCCTTAGAACATATCTAATGCTGGCCAGAAATGATCTCTTACATGGATGACTAAAGTGAGAAGCAATGCCCACTTAAAAAGCAACAGGGGGTTTGATAATTGCAGCCTATTTGTGAAACTGTTTGCAGAGGAATCCTAGTCCTGATAAAGATGTGTTTGGCTCAGACTGTCAAACTACTTCATGTGCTTTCCTGAATGACTGGAGTGCAGTCAGGCACAGTTCCAGATACCAGTGGCATTTGGACATTCTTCCCAGCCTGCTAAAACAGATGTTAAAATGTGCTACTTCATTACTAGTTTCTCTGATTATTGAAATACCACAAATCCTTACCTTAGGGAAATAAGCACACTTTAAATGAATTGTTCTGATATTACATAATTCAACTATCTTGGAAAATAGTCATGATAATTACAGATTTCACTTACTCTACTGTACAAAAAAACAGCTCATAAAGGGGACATATCTTCCACTAACTTACCCCATTATCACCTAGGATGTCTAACTGCTTTATGAGGTCTGGGATGCTGACATCCTGCAAAGAGAGAATAAGGTAAGGGCACGGCATGCACATCGTATCACGGCTGCAGTACTCGTCCTGCCTACAAACCGTGGTGAAATGAACCATTTTGTTTTATTTATAGAAATGTATCACAAACTGATTTCAGTTGCCTTTGAGTAGGGTTTTATCATTATGGTGAAAATTATGAGTCCAATTCAATTGTGTCAGTCATCACACACTTTTACATTAGGTTGAGTTTAAATGGTTAAAGTTCAGTGGAGTTACACCAGTAGAGATGACTGTAATGGGTCGTATCGGCAGCATCCAGCACTCCTCTAGTTAGAAGTGCTGCCTTGTAAAACTGACCTACCTTAACCCCTTCTTTCATGCAGTAGATCTGCAGAGCACTCACACCGTCTGAGAATGGGTGAATCTGGAGATTAAACGGTGGGGACCGTCTCTCTCTTTCCTGCCAGAGAACATATTAGAATGAGGAAGATGTACACAAAACTCATTAAATGCCAGAGCTACTCTTTATATTGTGCTTTGTAAAGCCAAGCTCTTAATTTTACGAGTCAAAGAAACATTTAGACATAGTCTGAAAAACAGTGTGTGTAAAGTAGGATAGGATGCTAAAGCCAAGCTAATTATTTTACAGGAGATTATTTATTTGATGAGTTATGTGAATTTGCAAATTGTCTGTGGAAGAGCTGTCACCTGGCTAAGACTCACGTGATTGGCTAATGGAGTGCTGAACAACTCTATGTTGTTGTAAATACTCCCTCTAGAAACAGGTATTTGATTTAGGACTACCAAGATACTCAGATTACACATTTGCTCATCCTGGTTTGTTGTACGTTCTAATATCTGTGGAAAGTAATAAATTCAGAAAAGTCGATCAACATCGCTATTTACACATCTTCATTACACAAAATCTACAATATATTTGTCCAGTTTTAAAGGACCAAAGATTAAAACAAAAGCTTGAAGATACCACTTCTTATCCCTTTCAGGTATTCAGGCAAGCACGGAAGTGAAAATTAAATTTCACTTTCAAATACATTTTTGGTTTATGAACATGTAATTCACTTGATCAGTCCAGTTCCATGTCATATGGAAACACAGCTGTCAGGTAAAGCTGGGGTAAAGCTCCAGTTCTAGAAATAAGGGACAATTCTGTCACAAGAGCCAGGAAAGGCTCTGGATTACCTACAAGCTCTGAACAACAAGTATACAGAGCCTTGGACAGTAACTGAAACGAATGTAATTAATTTCTGTTGATATTAGCAGACTCCAGGCCAGCAATAAGAACACAGCATGCTGACAACATACAGCTCTGAAGTACTAGAAAAGCCATATGAACAGGTGTCATAAGTAAGAGCCATGCTGACATCAGCTTGCTATTTCCAGGACGTTATAGCTGACATACTTCAGCTCACAATTAGAAATGCTGGGCCTGATTTGTCACTCTGTCATATCAGTACAATGCCTGCATAAACACTTGGTTAAAGTTGGCATGCAGTGCAAGTGCACTAGTTTAATTTGGTACCAGCTCTACTGTAAATAACTCATCCATCACCTCCAGCTCCAGGTTGCGGAACTCTAGCAGCTCATTCTGGTCTCGGGCATCCTGCAGCTCCTGTTGCAGACGATTGTTTTCTGCTTCCAGTTTCTCTATCTAATAGAAATATGTAAATACAGGATCTGTGTGACTGTTACAAGAAACATTGAATGTTTGGTGAGTAGTAGTTGAGGTAACACAGGCAGTGCAAAATCCAGATTCTAGAGATGACTCACTGCTTGCTATTTTATCTCAGTGAGTCTTTAGTTTACAGGTGAACTCCTGCTCATCAACTTCCTAAAAATCATAAAATGCTTAGGTTTTCCTAAAGGAATGCAATGCTAGTGAAGATCATTGGGGAAGTTAGCTCACCTGACACGTCTGTAGAGTTAAGTTAGTCTGCATTAGCTATTAAACACACTTCTTTCATGGTAAAGCACTGGAACAGACTGTCTGGGGAAGGATGTGGGGATATCATTGCTGGAGGACTCTGAGAACAGGCTGGAGAAATGTCTATCAGGAATGACACAGAAATTGCTGCACCTGCCTTGGAGAAGAGCTTAGGGTAGACCCAAGATTTCCAGTGCATTGTACATGAGGTACAGGTGGCATGCAGAGGGAGGGCTGTCTTTGAGGAGGCAGTTATGTGAGCAGCCATCCCACCCTAGGTGAACACTTCCTGAAACCGCACGGCACACATCTCCACACAAGCAGTTGTCAGTTAGCAGACAGACTTATAATACCACCACTGGCCAATTGTCTATAGCCTGCTTGTTGCAGACAATTGCACCACTAGCTCCTCAGCCTGCTCTCTTCTGCCATTCTCCAGACAGTGCCAGGACACATATTTTGCAGTCAGATTACCTGCATAACACCCAGAAAAGGACAGCTAGAGACCACGGTAGGACTGAGGTCAAATGTGCCCCCATGGGCCAGTTTGTCTGGATGGGGAAGGATGGCACAGGGCCTCAGACTTATTAGATGTGTTTAAGGAAGGGAAGAAACACAGGCTAAGAAACTTCATCTGTGGAGGCAAAAGATGTCAGGAGACCTGGTGAGCTATGAGCCTCTTGCTGATGGCAGTCATTTGTATGGCCACTGCTGTTACTGCTGGTGATATGCAAGCAAAGTTGAGGTCCTAAGCATCCTTATATTTCATGATTATAAATACACACATACATAGAAATACACATACTCAAACAGGTGACATTCCTAAATGTAGCAAGTGACTGAGCAGTACAAGTTCCACTGGACCTAGGGATGACTTTAAGCCCTTAAAAATATACAGAACACATAGGGACTAGAAGTATGAAAGGGTCCTGGTGTTAGAGGGCAGCTTCATTTCTGCTGCTGTTTTCCACCCAAAAGCTAAGCTCAAAACATTCTGCCAGTGTAGCAGCAGGCTCTTCAGTGTAATGCTACACACAGGTAGAAGGAACACAAAGTTCTGCACCTCAGAGCCAGTACAAGCAGAGCTTCCAGCTCTCAGGATGGAGCTCCCTAGTAAAGTTGGGGCATCAGCATCTGCCAGCAACATCAGTACCCAAGCAGAGCTGGAAAAAGCTTGTCTTTCCATATGTTATCCTGTCCATATTAATCTATGCTGTTCTATCCTTACACTGTATCTATAAGCACCAGACTGCATGTTCAAAAAGTGTATTGTAGGATCCTTCATTACCCTTCAGAGTGAACATGCAAAACTTGGTAACATACCTTGTCTAAAAGCTCTTGGTTCCTCTTAATGAAAAGCTGTTTGTCTTCCACCCAGTGCGAGTCCTGTTGGATGAAGCAGTATTGTTACATAATAATTAAACTCCATCAAGTTGAGCATGTTTACTGAAAAACAAAGTCGTGATATTCAGGCTTTAAAATGCCACTGGAACTGTCATTTACAGAATAACAACATATTAGTCTACCAAGCTGTAGCAAGGCTACTGAACTCACTAGACCTGCTTGTTTACTGAACAGCAACATTAGATCTCATAGAAGTCTATACTGAAACTGTAATAGGTATTTTGTAAACAGAGTAAGACAGACACAAAATGGGAAAAGAATTTATGCAGGAAATGCTTACCTGCCCTTTCTGTGCCAAAGTTTTCTCCAGATCTTCTATTTTAGCTTTATACCTCTGGACTTCAGCTTGGAGCTGCTCTTGAGCCTGTTGAGGTCAGGCACAGGATTGAACAGTAAAAAAACAGCAACATGACTGGTATTAAAAAGAAACCACACACAGCAGAGTTTGGGTTTATGTTGTTGCTTCCACTGAGTAACCTTTACAAATATCCTGGGTCATGAATGTCTTGTGCTACCCTCCAGACTGGCATACAGGTGACACAAGGGAACAAGGCAGTAGATCAGCCCTCTATCCCCACCCAAACCTATTATTACCATATATGGCTTTAGAGAGCAAAATACAAGCTCAGGTGTGACAGGTTTTGCTCAGGGAAAGTCCCCGAATCAAAGAAAAGTGCTTAGTAGATGACAGTGGCTAAAGGTAGTGGAAAGCAGCAATTATAAAGCCAGAGACTGTCTTCAAGAGCTGATTCAACAAAGGTGTGCGTGCGATCTCACAGCTGACACTGTTTTGAGGAGTTTGGGCTGGAAACCTCCCGGGGTCCCTTCCAGCCCAAATGACTATGATTTTAATATTTAGCCTTGGAAGGTGTACTGCAGTCTGCATCACATTAAAATCTGAATGCAGTTTGCACTTCTCTGTTGGAAGCATTCCAGTGAATATTCTTGTGGCTTTGTGAAAACCCAGAGGCTTCCGTTTACCTTTAAAACCCAATCCCTTTATACCCGGACAAAAGATGAGAAAACACTTGTGATTCTGTGCCAAACTGCAGACCTGCTTTGGTGTGCCTACCTAACTGCAGAGTTTTCAGGTTCAGGTGGAGGACAGTCCCTTGTAAACTGAGTGATTGCGACCATTCTTAATTGTTGCTCCCCTTAAATGTCCTCAGCAAATGAGTGAAGCAGACATCTCTCAGTTGTATGCACGTTGTATGTAACTCAGGTCCCTTGTATGTCACCTTGAGGGGTTTGTATGTCCTGATAGCAATTAAATGCTTTTACCCTCAAACAGCTACTGACCTTGGCTTCTCTTTCAGCATCTATGATGCCTCCTGTTTGCTCCTGCAGTAGTGCATATGCTCTCTGCAGGGCCTGGTACTCCTTTGTCAGCTGTCGAAACCTCAGCTCTGATTCTTCTGCTGCTAAACCCTGAAGGAAAATAAAGGACATGTCTAAACACCAGACAGCAGAGTACTGACAAAGCAAAGAATGCAACTGTGATTTGTTCAGCGCAACAGTTGGTTTACAGGTCGTGATTCAAATATCTTTTGGTGAGCTGTGATATGAAGTAGTAAGAACATGAAATTTATACAGCATTTATATGTCTGAAAATGAAAAGAAATGTGCCCTTTCTTAAAGGGCAAAAGGGAAAAAAATAATCTCAGATTGCAATGAAGTCATAGCTTGTAGACTCTATGGCCTAGATTTTGAAAGAACCTCTCAGCATATCAATAACCAAAATTGAGGCCAAACTTAATGAACTTATCACTCCGTATACACTACAAAAACCTAAGTGCTTTTGAGAGCCTGGCCACTTGTTTAGGAAGTCAAAGTATCTTGAAAACCTGTCCTTGCCTATGGAAAGAGTCAGCTCTTACCTCATCCAGATCATCATCTGGCGTTGCTGGTGTTCTGTCTGTTCTATATGAGGCCACAGAGGATGTTTCAGAGTCCATGGAATCATCATCATACCCAAAAAATGTATCCACCACATGTCTCTAAAAAGGTAAAACATGATTTCTGAATCTCCTTAGGAACAGGTAGCAGGAGGTGGGGGAGAGGTTAGCTCAAAATCACATTGCTCTTGTAAGTATATAAAAGGCAAGGCATGAAAAAAGAGCAATGGGCTATCCCTGCAATTACCATCTCCAAACAAAAGCAAAGGGAACCATATTGAAGATTAGGTCTACTAATGAGGAGACCTAATGGGGAATGAGTATGCCGATTCATTTTTCTGACGATCTGGCTCAGTCTAAAACTTGGAAAACGTAACAGGAGCAGCAAAGTGCTAAAGGAAAAGTCTTTGCCCTTGCAGGAAGGCAGGATAAATGTTTGTTAATCCCAAAGCTGTTCAGAGACATCTGTCAGCATGCAGAGTGGTGTGCAAAGATAACACCGTAACAAGCTGGAAATGTTTGCGGAATAAGGAACCCTCCTTGCCTCAGAGATGCTGATGGTATCTTTAACATCTCAGTGCTTCTCTCACTGATATTGCTGGTGGAATGAGTAAAAAATATGCTGATACAAAACTAGCAGAAAGGAACTTTTATCTCACACATCTTTTCTAGTACTACAATAAGTACCACACGTAAGAGATTGCTCACACTACACAGTTTGGCTGTATGTCTGACACCTCACTATCTCCAATCTCAGTAACTGAATGAAATCAACTGAAAACTCAGTCATGTCCTATGAAGGTATAGATGCTTGACCCTGCAGGCTTGGTTTCAGGATACGAATTTGAGCATTTGAAAACTTGGTCTATGAATAATTCTGCAGACAAACTGATGGACAAGCATTTAAGATGCACTTTTGCTATGAAACATTTTTCATTTTTGCTGACACGTTACAACCTTCTAAACCTGGAATTTGAGTCACACAACGGACATGTACCAAAGAGGTCAATAATCTTTTGCATATATTATATCTTTTTTTTTTCCCCTTTATTTTTCCAAGGGAAGACAATAGCCATATTCTCTCATGTTAGAACCTCTGACTTAGAAATAAAGTTAACCGATTAAAATCCTTTTTAGTCCTTGTTTCCCTGTTATGTCTGCTGTGTATTGTTTCAATACACATACAGAAACAACATGATGATGCATCTAGGATTTGCTGGTCATAAATTCTCTGTGGCTCATGTACTAGGGGATGTGTTTGGAGGACAAAGATCATCAACCAAGCTCTGTTTCCTACACAGTATTTGCACTTTCTGGAGATGGGACAAGTTTGTTGCAAAGTCATTCTTCCCATCTAGCTGATAGAGGAGCTATTTGAACCACTATTGACTACTCAGCTCTAAAACTGTTGTATCACCTTTGGACTTGACCCAATCCAGGGTAATACAAAGGGTAGCCAAAGGCCTGTGGAACTGAGCAGAAGAGAATGACAATTTCTCAGGCGGAAACTTCCACTTGAAGAATAAGTAAGCACAAGGATTTTGTTTTAGCCCATGTGTGCTGTGAAAAATACATAGCAGAAGATAGATGGGAAGGTTTCTGGGAACATAAATACATATAAGCATAGCAGATCTTGAGATCAATATTCACAGAAACCAGATGGAAGGAAGATTATTACTATTTCAGAGAAGGGGAGGAAAGACCCATTTTGCTGAAAACAAAATAGCTACATGCTCTTATCCAAATTTCAAAGTGGACTTAGAAAGCTCTTCTAAAGTAAGTAAGGTTTATAAACCTGATCACCAAAGCAGATTGTCACAATCCACAAAGCTCTCTTTAATCAGATTGCTAAAGTATGTTTTCCTGCAGAACCTACTGGTATTTTTATAAGCTGAAGACATTTTTTCCTCTTACCTTAATTGGCTTTGAGCTCCTTTTATGCTTTCTGCGACGAATGAGTTTCTCTCTGTCCTGGAAAATAAGATTTAAAAGCTACTCTCTTCTCATTTGCAGCTGTAAAAGGCCAAATCTACAGAGGAAATAAATCATTTGACTTCTACTGACTCTCTCTTTGTACATTCAAATACGAATCTGATTCCAGGTGGAAGGGCAGATTCATATCCAGATCTGTACCTGTGTCAGCTGAAAATCACCTGAAAAAGGGAAGATGGGATAGCTGAAAAAAAAAAAAGCCCCCTTTTGCAGGTGCCTTGACAGGCTGTCAAATGAGAGCAGTGACAGTTTTCTGTTAAAATCACTGGGAGGCCTGTTGCAGGGGACTGGCTTGGGCTTTGTATGAGAGGCTGCCTGCCTTCCCTACAGAGCAGACGCTGCCTCTGCCTCAAAGTCATTAAACGATGACAGTGCTGAGCTCACCACTCCTAGCAATGATGTCTTAGAAGAGACAGCAGCCTGTTTTGGAGTCTCTTTCTCCTTTCCCATAACATCATAATGTAAAGTCAGCTGAAAAAGGGATTGTCAGTATTAGATGACAGGAGAACTATTGAACCACTGTCTAGCAGCACATGCTTTTCCAGCATGTGACATTATGCTATGTGTTTGCCTCTTGT
>VWZY01000155.1:21432-48787 GCA_013399075.1 Chloroceryle aenea
AGCTTCCCAATTCTTAGTCTTTCTAAAGGTTCATTCCCAGACAAGAGTTATACTTTTGGGTTGTACGGCCTGAAATTCAGTTAAAGTGCACCCATGCACACCTACATCTAAAGATTTGCAGGTGTTGTAAGTAATGTAAGATATGAACCCATGACCTCTAATTATAAGAAGAATGGCAAACTGCACACAGGAATCATTCCTAGTTTCCTGGTGCTGTGGACATACCCTTGTTAACTCATCGATTATGTTCTGTTGTTCTATGACCTGAAGCTTTAAGAATTCAGTTTCTTGTTCCTCATTAGCCTGGTCCAGGTCATTGAGAGATCTTAATTTCTTTAGAGGAGGATGTGATGTAATTTTTTCTCTCTGCAGTAAGAAGAAGAAATAGATAAAATAAGATTCAGCAATTAAAAATAAGATTCAGTCTTTACTCATACCCATCATATGACCATATTTAGTGAGGAAAAGAACATGCTTTTGTCATGTGAAAGATACACATCTGGTCAGAAGAGGAGGAAAGGCAAAAACTGCGATATTGGAACCGTTTTAACTGGAAGTCCACATCCAGCCTGCCCCTGAGCATATCTCAAAGAATAGATGGCTACAGTCCATGAGAATTACTCTAGCCACTCACAGCTTCCCAACTTCCATAATTTGGACATCTATAGTGTAAAGAGCAGGTGTCAGGGTGCTAAGTTAGAACACACGTGCACCTATATTCACCAGTGCTGCTGCCCACTGATGTACAACACTCGCAGATTCCCAAGTCCTTCTCCTTGCTGCGGGAGAGCCCAGGGGGCTGTGATGTCTACCCCTAGAGCTGAGGAAGAATTCTGACCTGTGACACCTGCAATAAGTTTATCTGTCTTCTGGGCATGGGTGAACCACAGAGTCTTAAAGTAGATTAACCTTGTAACACTAAAGCCAAGACAAGAAAGTGAATCTGATCGTCTCATCTTAATCAGCAGGAAAGCTGCATCTACTGCAGAACAAGCAGTCTGCTCAAGATGAGGACAGTGGCTATTGCAAGCCAGAGGCAAGACTCACCAACATGCTTAGCAGGGGAAGCCTTTTCAGCCTGCCAGCTCACATTTGGCAACTCGGAACTTCCACCTCCTGTTTTTACTAACACCCAAGCAACATCTGTGCATGTTATAGGTACTGGATTCTGACTGACACCCAGGGCAATTCCATTTGAAGGGCATACAGATAGAACTGTTTTGACCCCGGTTCATACAGCTGTGATATGTGAAACATAAACCACAATAGTATTGTATGCAAGCCTATTATATAGAGACCTAAGCATGGCAGCACACTATCAATAGTATCACACAGCATATATAACACATATACATGCATATGCTATGCAGGTGTGGCCACCATAATGGACATAGATCATACAGTAATCCTCAGTTTGCTCTTCAGTACCAACCATTTCTATATTTTCTTTAGTGATTGCTTTGAGTTTATCTTCCATGCGCTGCAAAGACTGCATAAGTTCATCATTTCTCTTGGTGAGGCACTTGTTCTTTTCCAGAAGAGGTTTACATTGTTTCTCAGCTTCTCGGACACGCTTCAACTGGATTGATATAGAAATTAGTCATTGTAAATAACACAAATAAAATTTTCTTTTCCTCCCTTCTTTGTTAGAAGTATTTTTCTTACTTCCCTGTTGGACTAGTGTCCCAGTAAAATGCCAGAGTGATCTAATGGAACGGATTTTTACAGCCTCCATAACTTACTTTAGTATCTATTAATAGTCATATGTGTCTGTTTCTGAAAGGTGAGTTCATCTGTGAGAAAACTCAGAGGCAGATGATGTGACCCAACATACAGTCAGGCAATCATAAAGCTGCTAGAAAAGTTCAAAGTGACCTGTGCTTTATCTGCAAGAGACCCACTGACTCCCTCATTCAAAGACAGATTTGCATAGGTACCTGCTCAGTCTGGATCACAGCAATAACAACATAGCTCTAAGTCTGATTTTTAATAGTGAAATACTTGTGCATATCCACAACGTGTTATATTAAAACATACCACATGACATCTAAACAACAAATCCCATAAGATAGGAAGGTATCTTAGGGAATGCTTAGAAGTTCCAGTACTGGTACAGCTACAGTTCTTACCAAGATCTCCTCCGCTGAAAAATTAGTTCCATCCAGTAATACTGAGAGTTTTATAGATATAATTTCTTTTTCTAAGGGAAGACAAGGAAGATGACATGTGGCTGTGGAAAGACATCATCTTTGTGTCCCGATGATCTACCTAACAAAGGCACTCTCCCAGCTCTGTGTTATTGTTTGTCACTGGGAGATTTCTGTCCCTTGCAGTTCTGCTGCGGAGAGGATCATGAGAGTTTTCTGTAGCTATTAAGGACAGTTAACCACATTTGCTTACATCATCATATCAACTTACTAGGCTATTTAAACCCACACAATGACTTTGTCTGAAACGGGTACCTGAAGATCCCTTCTGCTAACGGAAAAAAAGGCAAGCAGCCAGAAGTGGTTACACCTTTGGCCAGCACAGCTGTGGGCAAAACAACCATATGTCCTGCCCTAGAATGAAGTTATTTGTTGCTTGTCTGAATGTACCTTAAACTGAACTGAACCTCCAGCAGGACTCCTGGTAACATTTAACAAAATGTGTTCACTGTAGTCCCATTTCCGTAAGACTCAGTTTAGAAGCCTTTTGAAATTATTTTCTTTAACTTGTGAAAAAATAGGCTGAATATTTAATGACATGCAACAGCTAGTTAAGCTGACTCTCAGTCAGACTCCAAGCTACTTAGTATCACAGAAATTTGGAGGTTGAGAGCTTTTCATAGCTGAACAGAGACACATGAAGATATATGTAATTTGCAATCTTGGTAAGACATTAGTTTGCAAATATTACATTAAGAACATTAAGGAGATCCAAGACAGCTAAACTGGTATGGAAGGAGTGCATTAGGACTTCTAGCCCAGGAATAAAAAAATAAAAACAACCAAAAACACATCAAGAGTTGTATTTCACCACCCTCATCCTTAATCACAGAAGCAGAAATACGGAAAGTTTAAAAAGCCAGGGTGCTGACTTCAACACACAGGTGTCACCACCTAGGAGTAAAGCAGATAAAGGGATCAATTCTCCATTGTCCATTCTCCCTAGATCCAGTACTTCACTATTCTCAACCTGGTCAAATACTGGACTACAGACATTATTTAATTTACAAGATAAATCTCACCAGACACTGCTGTATTCTCAAAAGATCAAGGAGGCAACATAAACATTCATGTAGAAACCTACAAGCCTCTCTGCCTCAACTTTGTGATTTTGTACTGGTATAATTTAAATGAGATTACTGTTTAATTCTAGGATAAAAAAAAAGTCATCCTCAGCCTCCTAAGTGACTAGCCTGATGGATGGAAAAGGCATAGTCATCACTGGCTATTATCCTTGGATCCTCCTCTTTTCCTTCCCCATAGCTCCTGACCTCCTCTGTCTGATAGTGCAATGCTCACACACCAGTTCATTTCGTTCATCAACGAGCAACGTGTTTCTGTCTTCCAGCTTCCGGATTGTGGCATTCAGCTCCGCAATCCTCTTCTGGTTTCTGCGCAAGTCCTGTTCATGGACAACAACATAACACAGTTACTGATTCTTTTCAAAATACGTGCTTGGGAAAAGAATCCTCAAAAAACCCTGCATCAGTCCATTAGCAAACTGTATTTATGGATTTTTACAGTATTGTGCATACTGGTGAAAAGATACATATTTTGGGAAAAAAGTATCTGGTTTGGAGGATACTTTAATAGAAAAATTTCAGCTGTTAAAAAAAATAAAGAGAAAACAACCAAACAGATGTTGGGGTTTGATAGCTTCAGTGTTTCGGGTTTTTTTGGGTGTGTTTGGGTTTTGTTTTGTGGGGTTTTATTGTTTGTTTGGGTGTGTGTGGGGTTGTTGTTTGTTTGTTTTGTGGGTTGTCTGGTTTTGTTGTTACAATGGCAAAGAAAAGGCAAAAAGCTAAATGGTTATAAGTTTTATTTCATTTTCCTATACATTGCTTCTTTTTGCTGAGACGCTGTCAGGTGAAAAAGGACATCCTTTTCAGTATCAATTGCATTTACTTTCTTACTCAATTGTGTGTGTGGAAATGTGTGTGTATATACACATTTGTTGGTAAACATCATACATTTAGTCATACAACCAGGGAGTTGTATGTTTTGTGAATAACAGCAAGGGCTGGATATGTGCAGAATAAGACAGAAAAAGAAGAGGATCTTCTTAGTCAAACAACAGCCCCCTCAGCCCTCCCTCTGCCCCTCTTCTCAGATCTCTGTTTTTGAGGATGCATGCTATGCTGGTAGTTATGCTCATGGAGTGATTCTTTCAAAGGGGTACTAGTATTTCAGATGTTCTTATATTTTAAAATAGAGCAATTAGCCTTACGAAGCCCTGTCCCACTAGCTTTCTCTCAAGAATCTACTGACATAGCTACTCTGTAGTGAGTAAGAGTAGGAATGTTTTCCCAGGGCCTGAGAAAATATTTAAGCAAGAGAAACAGCCATGTTTCTGTTTTGCAGGGGCCAGTAAAACCTGCGTACAGGGCTGCTGCAGTGCTCAGAACCATCTCCAGCCCTTCCTGGGATCTCTCTCTTGGGACTGCTCATATTGCACTCTGCTTCCTTCACCAAGAAGAGCTGTTCATCCAAAGCTTCCTTCTGCAGCTGTAGCTTCTGCACATAGCCTGTCTGTGTCTCCAGTTCTTTCTCCAAGGAAAATATGATCCTGTCTTTTGCCTTGATCTCGTCCATCTGTGCAAGAGAAACACCAGAACAAAGATATTAGTGTGTAAAGGCAACAGCATTTCAGCCTTCTCCAACCTAGTAGTATAAGGCAATTAATAGCAGTGTTCACCACTTCAATCTGCTATATCATGCTGCACCAGGCTTGTAAAAAAATGCACTTTGAGGTTTGAGCTATAACCATACATTGGCACAGTAGCAGATTCACCAGCCTTACACAGAGTGAAGCCCAGGAACTGAACACAGGGATCACTGGATGAAGAGTTCTGGCTTTCACCTTGCATTTTGGCCAGTTATTTATACTAGTTATAAAATAAGTATAAACTGACAGACAAAAAAAAAGCTTAGACTAGCTTCTACTTGTGTAAATGGAACGACACTAGCTGAGACAGTAGAGGTTATGGTCTGATTCTCACAAACAGAAGATCTGTGCAAACCCGGTATTTCTTAGAGCTGATTGTCCTATTATTAATCTTCAGCCGAGTACCAACTCAAGGCTTCAATTTCAGATGAGAAAAGAAGAGTAGTTTGTCTTGGCTACACAGAACTGCACATGGGGATCAAAATAACAAGAAGGGTCAGAACTCAGAAGGCAAATGTGAAGAATCCAGCACTACTAGTCTGTAGTATATTATTGAGCATCTTGGCTACACAAGAATACACATCCAGCACACAGACTTTGAATTGGGGAAAAACACACAACACCCCCACCCCAAACAAACAAAACAAAACAAACAACAAACCAACCAAACCAATCAAACAAATAATTCTCAACTGTTTAAATTACCATTTCTTGTACTTAACCATCAAATCCTGAATTCCAGTTTTCAAGATGAACTTTCTACTGTTGCAGTGAGGTCCGGTTCCCCGGATGATAGGGAAACACAGCAACTTGCACCATTGCTGGTGTTGGCCTCCTTTTGTTCATATTCCCCAGTAACTACTGAAGGCTACACCAAGACAAAACCAAAATCTCCCCTTCTGCCATGGTTTAATGTGTTTACTATCACAAGGGCTAGAGAAACTAACAAGTTGCAAGTGCAAATTCAGACACTCTTCTAACACTTTGTATTGCACATGCACTAGCATCTCAGCACGCTAGAATCTCACAGACCAGGCCAGTCACTCTCTTACTTCAAGGTATGAGCTGCCACCATAGTGGTCGCTCTAGCTGGCTCACTGTGATCTACTGACTGCTGGGAAATGACACTGAGAAGTTTGTAATACTTTTGCAAACAGAGCTGCATTGCAGAGTTCTGTTATTCACAAACAGCTAAAAGGCACAAGAGGCAAACTTACTATGGTGTAAAAAGAGCACATGAACTATTTTGGTTACTGACCAGGCGGCGAATATCCCTTTCGCTCTCCCATTTGATCTTGGAAATGGCTTCCTGGTGGGACTGATGCTCACTCCGAAGATCCCCTGCCTTGATCTTATCAGCTTGGATCATGTTGTTAAGAGCCTCATCTACTTGCTTTTTGGCAGACTTCAGTTCAGTAATTTCCTGTAGAAGCTTAAGGCGCTCAGAGTCGAACTGTTTCCTGGCCTCTTCACGAGCCTCAATAGTCAGGGCTGTCCTTACTTTATCGCTGCTCCCATCCCGCAGTGCACACAGCGCTGACTTGAGACGCTGGATTTCGCTGTCTCGGACTTTGACCATCCGCGTCATCTCCTGCTCATGCTGTTTGATGAGGTTCTCCCTCACGGCCTGCAGCTCCTTCATTTTCTCCTCATGGAGTTTGGCTTTTAGCTCTGTGATTTGCACAGTCTGCTTGCGCTGCTCCACCTCACGGATACGCTTAGTTTCTTGAGTCTTCTCTCTTTCGAGTTTAGCAACCTAGAGATACAAAATGAAAGTCACCTGGTACCACTACAATGTTATCAAAACAAGCCCACCCAGACACACAGCCACATCAAATGGAGGAATACCCTGGTGCAGACCCTAGATGATCCTCCACCCTCCTAAAAAGAAAATACCGGCCAACTCCTGGGACATTCACATGGATTTTACACTGACTTTACTAAAGCCAAAACCACCCTGTCTTCTCCAGGTATCTTGCCTCATGCAGTGACACTACATGTACTTTCAGCATTTCCTTAGGAAATAAGACTTTGTGTATATGTGGGCATTTGTCGAATAACTTCTTAACCCATCAGTCGCTGTCAGTCAAATTCACCAGAAAATTGCCCAGGCTCAGAAACAGCAAGTTTCCTACAACTTGCATGACTCCAGAGATGAGAGAATAGCTTGTCTCTGGATGATCCCAACTGAGGTAGTGTGCACATCTGAAAGTCCAGGAAATATGTCATCTTTTACAGATGTTCCTACCCATACATAGAGTTTTACAGGCATCTGTAGTCACTTCTTAAACATATCTACAGAAAAGCATGCTTCACTGGTTATTATGCTTATGGAACAGCTAGCTTTAATTAAAATGTCCTTCGTTACTCTTCATTAACAGTTTTTAAATTTCCATAGATTTGGAATCAAAGTTTCAGAGCAAATGACTAGTCCTCAGTACACTTACACTAATGTGTCTCTAGGTGCAACTTCATACCCCTAAGCAATTCCATAACAGAAACCTGTGTGAATCAGAATGGTAGAGGTTGGAAGGGACCTCTGGAGATCATCTAGTCAACCTCACTGCTAAAGCACATTCACCCAGAGGAGCAGGTTGCCTGGGATCATGTCCAGACTCCACACAACCTCTCTGGGCAGCCTGTTCCAGGCCTCTGGCACCCTCAAAGGAAAACGTTTGGCTGCACTGCAGATGGGTTACAAGGGTGGACATGGATTGTCACGCTACATGTTTAAGGAATACTTCACTCAACTTTGAAAGAAGGCCACGTCTTACTGTAGTATCAGCCACTCAAAAAACAGCAACACTACAGCTTCTGAACACCGAGTGGACAGGATGAAAGACACTAACTGGAATAGCCACAAAGATGTTACAAAAAACCTACTGCTCCATTTGAGGACCAGAGGCTTCTTAATCTTGTACCTCAGTAAAAAGGAGCCTTTTCCACTGCAGTAACAGGACATCCACAGTAAGAAAACACTGTATGTGGAGAAAGAATCAGACCACTGTTCTAGGAAGGAGATGCACTGCATCTGTTGATTTCTGTGATACTAGCTTTTCCTTGTGTTTCTCTCCTTAAGTGCAGACACTTACTTAAAACCCTTACTCACCTTGGATTTCTCCTGATGCAGCTCAATTTGAATGTCTGTTAGCTTGGTCCTGAGTTCTTCATTGGCAGCCTGCAGGGCAACAATCAGTGCCTCAGGCTTTTCGCCCTTGCTACGTCCTTTTTTTGACATGGTTTCTTCTCAGCAAGAGTCCACGTGTTTAATTATTTCAAATATGGACTGCCATATTTTTCTCTTCCTTTCAGTACCAGTTAGTTCAGCACCTACTGCATGACATTCCTTAAGGTCCTGGACTCAGCTGCTTTGGAAGCCCTGGGAGAAATAGGACACACAGTTATTTGTCAGTGGACACTGCAGCATGACAGCTCACATGGTTACGGAACAGAAGAGATAGCTCACTTCTGCAAACACTGTAATCTTTGTCTGAAAACCTGGAAGGGAGATACCACTACAATCAGCTTCTGTATACAATCCTTGTGTACTCATGGAGATTCCGTATATGCTGTTTTCCTGTTCTCAGAACGTGGCACCATGCCACAAAGAGAGAAGTTCGTTTATTGTAAAGATTAATGCTGTTGAGTACAGGACTAGAAAGAACAGGCCATTTAATCCAAGCCTTGCAGTCTGAGGTAATGACAAAGCAGCCACTTTAGTCTCAGAGATCTACCAACAATATCTTCCTCCTACGCTTCCCAACCCTTGATTCCCTAACAAGATCCTGCATGAAACTCAAAGCCTTCCCACAAGACACTTTCAATCTGCTACAGGCTGAAAGGTGAAGCACTGAGGCCTTCACCACCATCCTGTGTCTCTGTAGAAGCAGAGAACTAACAACACACAAAAGCCTGTATCAGACGAGAAATCAACCCCTTTGCCATTTCCAAGGAAATGCAAAAAAATTCCACCAATGGTTTCCACCAACTGAATTTTTTTGAAAAGTTCCGTCCTAGGCCAAAATGATGAGCCAAGTTTAAAACCAAGCACATCCACAAGATATGTGGACCAGGAAGCCAAGGGGATTTTCTGTAGCACTAAGAACAGAAGCATCCTGCTGTCCCATATATACACTGCTTTGTTGTGTTTGTACTGGGTTGGTGTGGGAGGAAGCACCATAACCACGTAAGAATGAATGACAAGCACAGCTACACACTGTCTACCTGGCCTGCAAAGAATGAATGTGATGGAGGTGGGAATAATGTCACCAGAGTTCAGTGTTGTGTGCAACTTTCCTGGTGAATGAAAAGAAAATCTGTACAGCATAAGGACGAAGCAGATATCAAGTATGGCAGAACAATTGATGAATGTACAACTGCTCTTCAGCAGTCAGTGTAAACAGTGCAACCGAAAGGGCCACACACTTATTCCTGCTGAAATCACTGCAGACTGCCATCTGCCTTGCCTGAACTGTCTCTGAGAAACAGACAAAGAAAATCTTTCAATTCATTCAAATTAAATGGAACTCGGAAACAGGAATAAGTCTAGGAGCAGTACTGTCCTCCCGAATCTTCCGATCACTTAAACTGAAACTAGATGCAAATAACTCCCCAAGTCTTGTTGCAACAGCAGGGAGGCCCTAAACATCTCCAAAGGTCCTGCACACCTTGGAAGATACCATATGGCAAGTCCTTCAGTCACAGCACATCTGCCATCCTGTGTAAGTTTACCTAGCAGAGGAAAATTTGAGCTGAGTTACCAGAGCTGAATGAAGCACTTTGGGTATTAGTGGTAAATAATTTCACAAAGTCCCAGCTCATGGGACTGGCTGCAGTTCTGTTCAGGAATTATCTAGTAACAGGAATGACTGCACAGAAAGTGTAACAGCCACAGGTCACATTACCACTTCTCCACCTCAGCTTCCATAGAAAGGAAACCAAAATGTTTGGAAGAGAACCACAGTATATTCCTACTGTGTCCCTCAATCCAGACATTGGGCTGAAGAATCAGACTTCACAGCAAGCTACTGGGTACGTTAGCTCTGCAGTCTGTGGTTTTCAGTGCCCAATACCAAAGCTTTAAGCTTTATTTCCAATTTTTGCTTTAATACAAGCATTTGGCAGCTGTCTCAAAACGCCTCTGATAATGCCAAGATGATTTGCATTGGTGTAGCTGCAGAATAACTGCCCTGAAGTCATGTGAGAAATGCCATTTATACCATATAAATTAGAGGGGGGAAAAAAAAATTACCTCCTGCATGGAAATTCTACCCCTAGATCCAACAAGAGATTTACTCTGTTATTCAGGATACTGGTCTACAACCAAACCAAGAAGTACAATGATGATTTTTTTTAAGCTATTTTTCTTACACCACCCAGTATAAGCAGTGCATGGAATAAGTTTTATTGGTGCAAAATCTTCGGACAGGTGACAGTACACAAAACCAATTCTTAGATTGCTAAGTTTTCACCTCTGTCTGGTAGATAGACAAACCTCTCTTTCCCAAATCAAAGCAAAGTAAAGTTTTGTTAGACCAGTTACAATTAAAGCATGGATTGACACTGGTGTTCATGAAAAAAAGGAGCTGAGTCACAGAGGCAGAAGCTTTTCCTCCTCCTCTTGAAAACTGGTGAAATACTGCTCCCAGGAATTCACCTGTCTTACATCAACATAGTGGTACCTGTATCCATAGCTAGAGAACAAACAAAGCTGTGACAGGGGAGGCTCAGACTGGACATGAGGGAGCATTTCAGGTGATCAAACTGGAACAAGCTTCCTAGAAAGGTGATCAATGCCCCAAGTCTGTCAGTGTTCAAGAGACATCTGGACAATGCCCTTAAAAACATGCTTCAACTTTTAGTCAGCCCTGAAGTGGCCAGACAGTTTGACTTGATGATCACAGTAGGTCCCTTACAACTGAAATATTCTACTCTTAACACAAAGGGTAACAGATCAGATGAAGCTTGTAAACTTAGTCTATTGATTCGAAGGAGTCTCCCATTGAGACGTGGGGAGATACATAACCATAAAGATGTATTATTGCTCGATGTAAAGCAGCTCTAAGTAGATGGAGTGATGTTGGTCCAAAAAACAAAATATCCCTGAAACTGCTTCTTCACTGGAACTTCCAATTAATTTGAGTAAATTAATATTTTTAAGCAAGAGTTCTCTTCTGTGGAGTTGTTGTGGGGTTTTTTTGTGTGTTTTTGTTTTGTTTTGTTTTTTGTTTGTTTGTTAGTGTTGGTTTTGTTTTTTTCACTGAGGAGAACATAGCGATATTCAGATGCCCAAAGATATGTCTTTTCACCTGTCAAGGTGTTCTACCATTCTTTCAGAGAGAAAGGCCCAGTGGGTTTGTCAGTTCTCCATCATCCTGCTTTTAATGTATAAAGCTTGAATTTCACACCAAAGCTCTTCTAGGTATCTGCTTTACCAGCACTTGCTTGCAGACCCATCAGTGAGGGAATAACCTTTCATAAAAATCCCTGGTATCTTGCAATACCACATACTCCCCACAGGGTGCTAATTATATTACTGAAGAGCACTGTTCCTGCAGTCTGCTGTGGAAATCTGTCACGTTAGAAGGCTAATTTCACAGGCTGCCATGTCCTTACTACAATGAGCGCTCTCAATTCCGAGGGAGGGAAGGGAGCAATGAGATGTACTGGTTCGCAGCAGTAAACACAATGAAATTCTAGATTTTAAGTCTGAGGAGAAACAGTTTAGTTCCACAGATAAATAGATTCCCTTGATTTCAGTGGGATGAAGCCTTAGGTATGTAAAACCTCTCTATGAAGTACACAGGGCACAGACTGATGCCATTAGACATATCAATTCAAGAAAATTAAAAACACCACAGCATTCCCAGATTATGGAAGTAACATGACATTAATAACTGTTTCAAAACCTGGATGTCTAGCTGGCAACACAACTGTTTAGAGACTGGAAGAAGCATCTGTCAAATGTCTGTAAGCAAAAACACCAGCAGAATTATTTACAATTAATGACTGCCAAGTACAATTGCAGCTTTTCCTTCCACCAGCACGTGTCAGTATAATCTGTAGGAATTACTGTTGGAGCCCTTGGAGCCATGAAAACCTCTGGTTGAGGAAAAGAGAGCTTAAAAAGAAAAAAAAATTAAAATCCTATATGCAGATTTCCATCCAAGATGGCAGAATTAAACCCATTCCTAAAGCATAATAAATTCAGTCCAGAGCTCACAAGGAAAGATTCTATTTTGCCATTCTCCCCAGAAAATCCACACAGTAAATTCTGAAGTAACAGCTGTACACATTTCTTTTGAGATACATCTTGAATGAAGAAGTCACTGACGAAGTTGCCCCACTTTTTTATAAAAAGTACTATCACGTTACAGGCTGTGGAGTATTCAGCAGCAAGAGATCATGGCTACACTTGAGCTTAATTAGAACTGCTACTGTATGGAAAGGTCCATTCGAATCTCAGGGTTTGTTTGTTGGGGCTTTTTTTTTAAGATCAATTTAAGCTTGGCTGCAGGATATAAGCAGGTAGAAGTATATTTATATTCACACTCCTAGAGATCTGAAGCAAGTATGAACTTCATAATATGACAAGCACCGAGTGTGCAGATAATAGTGTGCTGCTTTCCGTGGCAGAACAAGCCATGAAAAACATAAATGCCTCAAGGAAAGCACTCCATAATCTTTAAGATCGAACGTAAAAAGACAAGTACAACTGGATGAGCAATCCCATGAGAAGCTGCTGCTTACAATGTCTTTAATCTTCCATTTTCCTTCCTTCCTACAAATTTCACTCATACCTGTTATTTTGTCTTCCTTTATTTTTTTTTTTNNTATTTTTTTTTTTTTTCTTTGCTCTAGTTCTTTCTTTTTCATGGCATTCTAGGTTACCTTCTTCTTAATACCTGGGTTTGGTAATATGCTAGCAAAAGTATAGAGGACAACTACATCTACACATGCCCTCAGATAACACCATTATCCTTTACCCAAAGTGGCAAAGGGACCTGGTCTGAACATTGCTCCCAATGATAAACTATAGATAGTCCATTTTTCTCCATTTCTCTTCTATTCATCAATTGCTTTGTTTTCTCCAATTAATTTATTTTCAGTAAATTTATTCAAATTTACAATTATTTCAATAAATTTATTTTCATATTATAGAAGTGGAGAACTTAGGGACAGAAAGAATAAATGAGCCCTTCACCACACACCACAGCCTCTACCCTATTGAATCAATGTTCTGGACCTTCAGGTATGTGGGGATATCAAAGCATTACAAAGACCTGTGCCTCTGCTTCAGGGATGTTCGTGATCAGTTAATCATCATCAGTAGCTCTCATGCTTTTATTCTTTGCTAAACTGCCCTTGCAAGATACTGTCCAGAGCAAAAAAAAACAGTCAAGGACATAAAGCCTCCACAGGTTACACCTAGATCTCAGAAGCAAAGAATACAAAGGACAGTCCCAGCCCTCTCCTAACACTCATTTCCTTCTTGATTACACCCTAAAACCTCATTTCAGGTCGAAAGTCAAAAAAGCAGGGGAATGCAGCTAGCTTTGAACACACTTTTGCTCTCTCGCCCCGTGTATCATGCTGCTGAGGCCCTCCTCCATTTCAAATTTCTCTTTAAGCCAGGCATCCCTTCCCAGGGATGACTGCCAAGAGCAGATCTCTGCCAGGTTGTCAAGAGAACCCAAATCGGTCAGCCAGCCATGCTCATGGCCACAGCCAGGCCCCACACTTGTCTCTGCTACTGCCAGTCTGAGCAGGACCTGAATATACCCCAGGCTGACACCCCCAAGCTCCCCCTGACCTTAGTGTGACCCTAGGCTAAACAGTGTCCAGCCTCTGAGGTGGTGAGGCCAACCAGGAGAAAACAGCAGAGGCAGGATTCCTTTGGCAATGTTGGTTTTCCACCCGGGCTCATCCCCTGGAGATGCCTACGCAGTCAGTTCAGAGACGTGCTGGCTTGTTCACATCAGGATAAAATCATACCTCTCATCCAAAAGGATCTCGGAGAAAGCAATCCCACTAAAGAGACCTGAAAGTTTGGGGCAGGATTGTTCAAGGCTAGAAGCTCACTCAAACTGCACTCAGACATGTTTCACTGGACACCTTTATTGGCATAACCACCAGGGAGGCTGAGCCTAAAACAGAGGCACTGAGCGAGAGTCTTGCATCCATGGCAGCCCAGAGATGAATGTGGAGGAAATGCTCTGTGTTTCTACCATGGTTGCTACAGAGAAGCAGAAGATGCTTTCTAAAAAGTATCAGTAGAAAGCCCTCTAGTTGCTTTTCCCTGTAAATATGTAAAAATCACTATTATCATACTGAGTGTTAATTTCACATGTTGGGGTAGGGCTATTTCAGAACAATGTCTTTGGAGAAGGCCTTTATCATGAAGGCTCAGAGTTGGCTCCTTTCTCTGTTTTGGTGTGCAATGAATGAGACAAGTTGCAGAAAATGCCTTCCCAGTCTCACTGGAATAATAGCACAAACGGAGGAGAAACACCACGCTCCTTGCGGGGTAAGTTCAGCCAAGCATGAAGAAGCACGAGTGTGCATCAATCAAACAGCCACGGGCATCCACGCTCCAGTTTGCACACGTGACAGGCAAGCTCATATTTATATTACAGAAATTGCCTGGGGCCTTGTCAGGAGAATAGCTGAGGCCATCACTCTCTTACAGTGTTGCAACAGTTCCCTTCTTGACTCTTCCCATTTGTGGGAAGAATCTTAGCCATTTTATCATGTTTTACTATAACGAAGTGCATTAGAGGAATCTAGCCAGACCATTTTTGTCTTCTGAACCATGAGTTTGTTTTTCCCATAACTGACACACAAGATCCACTTGAAATGAGATGTCCAGACTGTAATGCAAAATGAACAGAGGAACATCATGCAAGGGACAAATATACTGCATATGGTTAACCTACCTTGGCTGTGGATTCAAAGAGGGTCAAGGTTACACACTTATAAAGTGACTCAGAAGAATTGGACCAGTCTAACCATCTGACAATCTTGCCATCCATCTGACAATCTTTAATTGACTCCCCAAAATACTGGGCCTGGAGTGCCATGCAGTGCCCAGTGACCTCAACAGTGAGGGGCTACCACAGCCAGTCACAAATGCCCATGGCGAAACTTGAACCACAGTGGTCAAGTTCCAAAAATTACTTATTTCCAAGTATCTTTCCTGTACCAGAAATAGATGGTTCTCAAAATAACCGGTGATTTTGTCTAAAACTTTGGTCCCCTCTTAAGGTTAACTTGCTGGAACATGAAGGTTTGCAGGCAGCAGCCTTACCATGTCACAGCAGATTACCCACCACCACAGAGCTGAGGTGAGTTGGTTTTTTTGCAGCTGTGTGTGCTTTCTAGGTCATCTCCACACAGCACAGCCAGAGGAGAAACATGGCCTCAGCTTAGAAAAATACAGCAAATTGGAATTGATCTGGGCAATATGGGAACAAGAACAGTTGAGGACTCCCGGGTCTAAGAGAGCCCAAAGGAGGCCCTGTAGATCACATTCCTCAGGCCCAGATTAGCACCCAAACCATGTCCTCATTTTGGTCACTCTGAAGTTTCTGCTGGATCTAGGGCTGTAGCAGTGAGGTCCCCTGAAACCCAGCTGGAATTCTTACTCAGAGGTCAAAGAGTACAGGTTTTTATGCCTGTATTTAGCAAGCGGGTTCAAATGCAAGCCTGAACAGGATTTTTTTTTAGAAAAGCAGTAACATGGCAGTTTCCAGAATTTAGAGAATCAATCAAAATCCCTTTAAAACATACCCTAAAGCATAACCCTTCCTTACAGCAAAGCAAATTGTCTCATGAGCTAAATTTGACTCACTCCTGAATAAGTGTTGCGCTGTTTGGCCTCCAAACATGAAATCCCTAAGTTTCTCTGCAGGAATAACCTGACTGTGAATGAACAAAAACACATACTGCACCTCTGGGGGAACACTGAAACCTACATTCATTCAAAGCAGTAGAGATCACAGTGCAGCATCTAGCAAAGGTGAAACTAAAACCAAACACACGCTCATAACAGCCTTTGGAAGGGCAGAGAAATTGGGTCATCCTGATGACACTATCATCATCTGGCCTTCAACTACAACAGAAACAGACCCAAAGAAAGCCTCCTCCTTCATATTTTGTGCCCAAATATTCAGTGAAATTTGGGCCTATAAGTCTTTTAGGCTTTAAGAAAATTCCAGCTGTAGTATTCTCCTTTAAACAAATAAAATCATCATCAGCTGAAAAAAACACACCCTTTTTTTTTCTTATTAGTGGTGATAAAATCAGAGTGCTGCTTGCTCTGAGAAGTAGCAATAGAATACAACACACTGTTCAGTATGTATTTTGTTTTATCCTCCATTCCTGTTCTACAGAGAACAGAAGTCTCCCAACACTACCATCTGTGGGAATGCAAAACTAGATTTATAAAGATAATAGTGTGCCAAAACATTCACAAGGGGCTCTTAGCAGTACCTGAGGCTCTGACTAACTCCCATGTGAGATGGGGATGCTTACATCATGTTTTTCAAAACCAGCTCCAGTCCTGCCTAAGTAGCTTTAAAATAAATAGTCAGGTCCTGCATCCCCATGTTTACACTGAAACACCTCAAGTCTCAGAACTAGAAACCTCCAGTTCAGGTCCTAGCAATAACTAACACAGCAGCAACAGATGACTGCCATAACCTCTTGTTTGTCAGCTGCTTTTTTCCCAGTCCACACCTGAAAGTAGTTTTAGTAACTGATGTCTCTCCAAAGGTCCCCTCCAGCCCAAACAACTCTACGATTCTGACCTGAGATGATGGCTTTTTATGCCTAGATGTTAAAAGATTCCCATAAGTTTTCATGTTTCCTTGAACACTCTTTGGTACCAGTGCATTTTTTCACTAGCAGAATCACTGAGTTTGCAGACTTCTAATTTGGGCAATAGTTTGGCACTTCCCATATATACACAGGGGATTTGATACCATTTTCTTAGCACCATGCATGTAATTTCTGCCAAGTTTTAAGTGACAGAGGGCATTGTTACTAGAACTAGATCAAACGTTTAAGTTACTTGATAGTATCTTGACTTTTCCCTGACATCCATACATCCATCTTCCAGGTCCTAGAAAAAAGTTACTTTAATAATGAACACATAAAAAATCTTGTTTTACTTTCTGTCTCTCCTACAAGCAAAGGAGGTCATGGAAGATTTTGTGCTAAGATTTGAAGGTCTTAGTGATCAAAATCTTTCATATAAATATGAAGCTACACATCATGGAGGCAATTTTCATTTTTAGCCACCTAGGAATCTTATTGTACATCTCATATGTACTGTTTACACAGCTGAGAAATAGCTAGGTGGCCTCCATTTGCCAGTAAGCATTCTCTTCAGGTGTCCACTTTTAAAGACCCAAGGGAAAATATATTCCTGACATGAAGTTCAAAAATTATATTTTGTCTTATTACTAAATGTAATGAGAAAATTTATGCTTATATTTTGGTTTCCAAATCTAACAGCACTATGCTGTATTTTCTTGGTCAACATTACTTAATTCTTTGTCCCACCAAAAACCCCAGCATCATCAATAAAGAAAATACAATTCTCTGCACAGCGCAAAGATCCTCACAGAGACCAGTAAGTTCACACTATGACCCTATTAACCAGAGGGCTGCATCTGTCCCTAAAATTTTAGTGACCCTGTTAAGTCCAAAGGCATGAAATTCTAGACCAGATCATGATTAATACTATAAGACAAATCCGCTCTGTGTAATTTCTAAATCTCTTCCCTTCTCAGCATTAAAAAAATATCTGAAGTCCTGCAGGATGAGGGGGAGGGAAGAAAAGGGGTCAAATCTAAGTAGATTTCAATACAGTCTCAAAATCTAGAGCTGGTTGTAAAAAAAAAATTAAAAAAAAATCATAATTTTAGTGTGGAAAATCACGGAAATTAAGAATTTCTCTGCCTAACAGAAATGTGAACTTTGATATTTCTCTTTTAGAAACATTAAAACGGTCTTATTAAATTTACCTTTTATTGTGAAATCAATGCATCATTGTTGAGAATACTATTTTGTCTATATACTGTCACACTTGAAAATTAAACTGCTGTGTCGAAACCAAGCAACTCTGTGCACAAGAGGACAACAGAAACATGAGCAAACACTGCATACAGTTCAGCACAACTGACAATTACTACTCAGTATTTAAAAGTTACAGCTCCATGAACTGTTAATATCAACCCATTCCAATGACAGTGAGGAACAGGACACTTATGTACTCCCCGTATTTTAGAGTGATATTCACCTTTCGCACAAGTCCTTGCCACAAAGAAAAAAATATTTCTGAAAGGATGTTGGTACAAGCACTAGCTCACATCTTTCCATTTCAAGGGACTGAGTGGTCATCTGTAACAGAGCAGATGAATCCACTTTCCATTATCCTGAGTGAGTCCTCCAAAATCTGCAAAGTCCTAGAAGGAAGTTTCTGGGGATAACAAGGCACCTAAAATATTAAGGAAGGACTGTCAGGAATTCTTGAACTGTCTCATGTGTGTAATCACCTACATTCTACTAAAGAGGAACTTGTCACAGGGGCAAGTAATTTTATTACCACTGAACAAGTTGCTTGTATCTGAAATTGCAACTAAAAGAAAGAGGCTTTTTTTTTCTTGCCCACAGGAAAGGTCTCGCTCCACCTGACCTTGCTTTAAGGGTCATATTTCAGTTATACTTTATTTTTCTGCTTTCTGAGGGCAAGAGCAGATAGGGACCATAATACATACACATGCTCCTCTCAAAGCACTGCTATCAGACACATGGCTCTGCTCCAGGAGAGGGTAACATTTGTTCCACTGTGAAGTGGATGTAGCTACATGAACAAGCAGAAACTCTAAACTGGTTGTCTTCGGGGCCCAGAACCAGCATTTCAACTCTTTCCAAGATAGTGATTAACATGCTAATTCAGAACTCCACTGACCAAAAAAAGGGTGATGAGATTCAGGTTCGGTAACCCTAACTTCTGGGTTTTTCACAAATCAAGACTGCTGATCCAAGTACCCTGGCTCTAGATCCCAATGCTGACTCTGGAACCAGAACTTCAGAACATGGCAAGTCAAAATCCCAAATCAAGCTGTTAAACTTTCCAAGTATAGAAGTCAGATAGAGGTTCAGGGATACAGATTAAGATCTACCCCTATGTCAGACAAAAAAAAACACAACTTCTTCTGCAAACTTTAGACAAACGAAACTGGGTTTTAGTGGTTCTTCCCCGAGTTTGCAGGTTCTTAATGCAAATTCAGAAAACTAATGCTAATGCCACTGTCAAGGTTTTTCATCCTCAGCAAAATCCTTGTGGCCTTTGTTTAATTCACCGTGTCTGCCAAAAAACTGACACAATTTTGAGAAGACACATTTTCTACTCCCACAGACTGGTGAAACTGCCTGGGAAACTACAGGAGTAGTTCCAGCACTTACCTGATGGAAGTTCCATCCCAGTAGCTATATTGGATTCATGCTTGTTCATTGATCTGGTCTTAAGCAATATTTTAAGAAAGCAACATTTCCACACATGCCAATTCCCATCACTACAATAATTCTGTTAGCTACAAGGGGAATGCTGCCCATACACAACTGGCTGTCTCATTTTGCTAGTGGGATTTGAATAAATCCAAAAGGAAAGTCTTTGCTTTGGCTTTTGTTTACCAGGTTTCACCTATGTTTTGGTTGTTTCAGGATAAGATTAAAGCCCTAATTATTGAATCCCATGCTGTCTGTGTTATGCCATGCAACAGAATACATGATTAATGAAAATTGTGATTAAAAGCATGGCTTTTATTATTTTAGTATGACATCATAATTCAGCATCCCAAGGTCAACCCAAAAACTCAGCTCAGACTTGTTGCAAACATCTGCAGCATTTATACATTCTGTTATTTTTTTTATAGTCAGAACATGGCAAGTTTCACACACTAGTAGTTTACATGTGTTTTATTCCACCAAATAGAAATAAGCAGCTTTTCAGAACTATCCTAACCGCCCCCGCTTTTGATGCACATTGTAGTTCAGTTTTTAACCAATAACACAATAATTTTCAGGCATATTGAAATATTTTCAGAATGGAACTCGCAATATCCTTAAGATTCAGGGCTCTGCACAAGGAACACAGGATGAATCGCAGCTTCTAGGCCACTCATGCTAAAATTACCATTGGCCCTTGATCTAAAACACGAAGCAAAAAACTCTATCCAAGTTGCTGGCAGCTCCATGGAAACAGTCAAAAGGGGACAGAAGCATTATTGTTACGCACAGCAAAGCTGAGGAGATTTGTTAAAGCAATATTCTGGTATTCTGTGGCTAAAATACCATCTGTCTCTTTTTCAAACAATCATTTTTCCCTAAAAGTTGCTATAACACAACACACACTGAGAAGAAGAGTGCCAGCGAAGGCATGAAACCCTGCCCTGTCCTGAAGGGAAACATAAATTTTCCTGAATTGATATTTTTCAGCATGAGGTGTGCATGGACACATATTAGACATGCTATTGAAGAATGGCAGATTGTCAGGAAAAGAATGAACTTTTATCAACCTGGCCAGCTCACTGCAAGAAAATAAAATTTTAGTGGTTTTGTACTTTAAGCATTATTCAAGGCCCATTCTTAGTTTATTAAAAGATGGTTTTGTAAATGTGTTTTATGCAAGTAAACTCACACTCCACCACAGCCAGAGACAACACATACAGCCTAAAAGAGAAACAATGCAGTTCCCAGAGTTCATAATATAAGGCTATTGATAGTCGAATTTAATAAGCCAGCATAACCCCTATTTTATTTAATTGAAATGCAAAGACAACAACAAACAGCACTAGAAAGTTCATGCCATATATTTTCCTTTTCTTTCTTTCTAAGGCCGTAACAGTGATTGTCTCGTCTTGGAGCTATCAGAGGATATTTTATGGTCGCTGCTAAAGACTGTCAGAGATCCAAGTAATTTTTCTGTTTAAGGTATGGGCGGTAACTAGTGAAAGTTTTTGCCATTTTTACCTCAGCTCTCGCTACAGACAATAAAGGTAGATATCTATGTCAGAACTAATAAGGAAAACCTGCGTTCTAGCCTCCCACATTTGCTTTTGATAACACGGATCTCTGTGATGAATTGCTTTCTTTTCTGGACACAATTTACTACCTTCTTGTAGTTTCTTACCAGCTTGCAATTCAATACAACTTCAAAACATGCATTTTCTTCTCCCACCAAAGCACTATTGATGCCTTGCAAAACCTCATATACACATTGCTCTCATTTCCTATGTTTTGTATCCCTCTTGCCCTTTCCTTACATCTTCTGGAAAAGACTCCGAACATGCCCATTACCAAGGAAGCTCGGTAATAAACACACAAACATGAATTACAGTTTGTCTCTTCGCATCAGCTTTTCAGCAGAAACGTAAACACGTGTGAATTTCCCATTAGCCATTTCTATCCATTTTTTAGAGTAAAAATACTTTTAAAATAAGAACATTACAAGCAACATTCACTAGAGACACCCAGAATTATTCACATATGAATACATTGTGACCAGAGTTGGTCTTTATGATTCCTGAATTGTTGTGATCTTTACCCTTTTATTGTATCTTGAAAGACATCCCTAGAGTCTGTGAGCTCTCTAACAATGGTCTGAAACAGGACTTTCACCAGATAATGTTAGAAATTTTCTTTTCATCAATAGCATTGATCAGCTGAGGGACAAATAACTGGCATTCCCTGCCTTCTTAGCAAATCACATCAAATTAAAACATACCATGTAATACCACATTCGGACTTAAGTAGCTCTGCTCATAATGGGAAGAACAGGACTCAACAAACAAGCAGGATAGAGCAAAACTCAAACATAGAATTTATCTTTACAGTTTAGTATTTAGAAACTACCCATGAAATTTATGGGATGATTTTTAGCTGAACTGTGCTGCTTTAAAAATGGAAGGATAAGCTAGCATTGATCAGGGGAGCAGCATTCTCCTCCCACCTGAGCAGGTGACCAGTTGGACTGTCAGCTGGCAAAGGTCTAAGCACAAAACACCATCCATTAAACTCAGCTGAGATGCAGGTTCATCTATGACATGGCAAAGGACAAAAAATTTAAAAGGCTTCACTTATAAGATATTCAGGATATTGTCTTGAGCACACATATTTATCTGAAAGCAGAAAAATATCTTATGGTAATCTCAGAGAGATTTTAATAGGCATTAAACTACTGTATGTAATTTCCAATCTATTTCCCAGTACAACACATACATCTTCACTGAGCTCACCTAACACAGGCTACTGTGCAGATCACCCACACTGACTGCATATTCCAAGAGAACGGCAACATGTAGGTCATGCTGTGACCTACAAAAATATGTGACGCAATTCAAAAGGGAGCTGCTGCTAACAGAGAACCTTGCGAACATGAGCCGAATACCACTGGGTCAGTAATGCCACTGGAGTGTTATTAGCTGTCATCTGTGCCTCTGAAACACTTGCAGGACACACAGTAAATTTACAGGTTCATTCTTAAAGGCATTCCCAAACTAATGCAACCTTTTGCTTAGTTATAAGCTACCAAATAGTAACCAACACAAACGTTGTTTCACCTGTAAGCTACTCAATGTTCTCCAAGTGCAGCAGTCCCCACATACTCTTTGCTCATCCAAGACTGGTTATAGCTGATTATGATTTCCCATCAGAAAGGGAAGATGAGAAAGGGATATTACTAAGGGTTGTATTAAATTAAAACATTCTCACACCTGATTGTCCAAAAATGACTGCATCTTGTTTTGCTCCTCACCAACACACAGAGACAGAATAGAGCAGCTTTCAGAACCTTAACTATTAATAACAAATAAATACTGTATAAAAAACCCTGAAGGACTTATCTACAAACAACAGAACCTCAAGAAGTAAAATAACATCTGTGCTCCTGAAAATATAAGTGTATATCATGCATCAACCCAATTTTAAATCTTTTTTAAATTAATCACTAAAATATTTGTACACCAAGCCTACCCCAAACACATGCAAAACAGTGCAGCACTGATTCTAATTAATCACTTGCAACATGAAGAGTTCTAAGAATTTTGCATACACCATAGAAATGAATAATGTAAGATATTTCTGCTTTCATTTAAAAAGAAAATCAACTTAGTGACTTTTTAGCAAACCAGTGCACATGCAGAGAAAAAAAAATGCCCTGACTCCCCCATTTCTCCCAATTTTATTTGCTTGCTCATTACTGATGACCCTAAACCACCTTAGCTGTTTCTTATTTTCAGTTTTAATCTCCAGGTTACTTAGACCTTGTGCTTACAGTCCATGCAATGTAAGGTTTGACAAGTCTTTGCCCTCAACACTTGAAAGAGTGTTGTAATCAACAATTCCAAGAAAATTCAACAAATAGCTTGACTAATGGAGTACACATATTAAACAGTAACTGCGAGGTATTGCTTCCTAGGTGGAGAAGGGAGGAATGCAAATAGTGAAAATGGGAAACAACATGCATTTATCATCAGCTGTTCTCAATTGAAATAATTCATGTGGCATTTTTTTGATTAAATAATCTGAGATGTTATACTTTGCATTATCATTTTTACTATAAAAGACGACTTGGCATACCACAGCAGCATTTCTATCTAAACAATTTTCTCAGGTACATCTGTTTGCTTTATTATTCATCAGTCACATTCTGTCCTGAGTTAGAAAGGCAGTTATGGTCCATCCCATCTTCATCTGTGTTCCTTATTCCTTGGTGTTTGTTAAGCTGTTAACTAAGAGGGTATCATTACGCAGCTGTGTACTGAAATGCTTGCTGCACTCATTTGCCTTTCTTGTTTACACTATGTAGATGGTCACAAGTACCAGTTGCTTCCCTTCAAACAGTAGCTGGTTCAGACTGTTTTACACAGGGACCTGGCTGTGATGTCCAAACATGATCTTCCAGATAAAACACAGGTCCTAAAGTTTCCAGGACAGTTTCTCAGGTCCCCACCAGTGATCCAAATGCCCAGCAAGCAAATCACACAGCACTATAAATTTTAGTGAGATGAACTGAAAGCCTGCTGAAAGTGCTTGCAGGTTATTTAAAGTTCATTAGATGTTTCAGAATCCAAACTGCAAACTGTGATCCACACTGGTCATTTACAAAGAAGTTGTATTATGCTGATTTAACTTGACAGCCTTCAGCTAAACCACAGAGATTTTCATTACTCTTCCAACACGCTGTTGAATTTTCCATTTAGAGCCCCACCTCCTGGAGCAATGGTTTCTAGTCCTCGTATCTTACAGGAGAAATTCAAGTAGACCTTTAAGATACAGAAAGTAGAAGTACTACAAAAAATAGTTTTCTACCCTCGTGGGTTCTGGATGTTGAGAGTTGATGATATGAGCTCAGGGAATTGTACAGAGGCTTTTCACAGATGTAGATCATTTCTAAAGAGAAGGCAGCAGAGAATCCAGCTCTGATGATGGGAAGATGTATTTGTTATAATTGGTAAACGCCAGATCTTCAAGTGATACAGATTTATAGAGGAAATTTTTAGAGGTTACCTGCTGGGAATTTGGGAAAGCTATTGATTTAGAAACACATAATGCAAATACACTATTGTAAATTCAAGTAAAATAATTGTCTTTAAAAAAAACCCAACATTTGTTTTCTAAACTTGTAACCCAAATATTGCATTGCCATGCACAAAGATTGAAGAGAAATCTGATGGAACCTAGAACACACAAAGAATGACTGGCTGGAAAGTGATTCAGAATTCAGGTATCTGGTAAGGACTACTTTGCTGTCTCACAACTTCACAAAGCAAATAGAAAGCACAAATATTGACCTAACTGAAAAATGAGCATGATTCAGTAGTGAAAGCCAAGTTGTAAGCAACTTCAGTATCCTATAGTTTAGTTAAAAAGAAGAGGGGAAAAAAAATTATAATTAACACATTACTTGGATAGCAACTGCTTAAGTTACTCCTGCATTCCACCAGCCTTATGACAGTAGAATCCTTCACTATACTTTTTTACAGTTGGAGGACTTTTTAAACCACAGTATCAACTACCTATCAAGTGGATGACTAGAAATCAAAACTGAAAATTATTCTGGGCATCATTGTGACAATTATGTTTCACAGCATCCTCCTGACTTGAATACCCTGAGGTCACTTATCCTTTGCAGTAATAGAGAAATTATGCATCATCTTTCCAGCTACATCAAGGCCTTGATAATTAAAGGTCTGACAGAACCCAGCACACAACTACAAATTACAACAGCCAATAACCTCCTTAACACACAACTGTGCTCTAGCTGTACTTCATGCTCAATTCCTAATAAGTAGGATACGGAAGTTCATATTCAGGAGATTATTTAGCTGTGAATGGCCTCTGGAAGCAGAGGGATTCTCAGAAGCCACTGAAAGGAGGCAGGGACAAGGATATCAGAAGGTAGACTAAGAGAATGCATTAACATTTGCAATAACACAAAGACTGAAGTCAGGCTTGGGGTGGACACCATGGAAATACCTGGCTCGAATTGATCTCCAAGGTGAGGGCCATGTGTCTCTACCTGAAGCCCTAAAAGAACAGCCAGTCCAAGATTAGCAAGTCAGAAAGGATGCAGCATCTGTCACTGGCAGACTGAATCTTTCAGCTAGGAGCAATGCTGACAACCAGGGAATCCCAGCAGTCCACCACATTGCTATAGCTCTGGGAAAAGAACATGGCCAAACAGGCAAGCACATCAACACCTCCTGGCAGCCACCTGCACCAGGCAACTTCTGTGGAAATCCCAACAGAGATTTTCCAGCTTTGCCTCCCTGAAGCTCCTCCTCAGGATTTTGGACACTGCGGAAGCAAGGGTGGAACTGCTGCAACCCCATTAACTTGATGAGAATCACAGAATACCTCAAGCTGAAAGTGACCTGTAAGGATCATCAAGTCCAACTCCTGCTTCTTTGCAGGACCAGCTAAAACTAAACCATTCACCTTCTCAGTGAAGAACCTATCCCTAATGTTCAGTTTGAACTTCCCCTGATGCAACATTTCCTTGTGTCCTGCTGGTCACCAGAGAGAGATCAGCACCTCCCTCCTCCATCCCACCCCCCCTTGAAGCTGTAGATCGCAATGAGGTATCCACCTCAACTTTTTCTTCTCCGAATTGAACAAACCAAGTGAGCTCAACTGCTTCTCCTGAGTCCTGTCCTTGAGACCTTTCCTGATCCAAGTCACACTCTTAATAGTTTGACTTCCTTCTTCTATCGAGGTGCCCATGGTGTCTTTTGATTGCTACAGAACTACTTATAGAGAGCACTTGCGTCTTATGCCCTCTTCAGCAATTACCAGCTAACCAATCTCAGACTTCACCAGTATCATGACCATTCCCAAAAAAACTCTTAGAGTCAACAGATATTTACGTCACTCAGACACCAGTCTGGACCTGGTCCAGTGCCAAGAGAGCTGGCATTTACATCCCAGCAGGCCTGGGTTCATAGTTCCTACGTAGAGCAGCAGGCCAGATCAACAGAAACAAAACCTGAGTCAGAGCAGAAGCAATAAACATCACATTATTGCCTGAAAAGGTACAAAACATTCTCCTGATGGGCCATCCAGACTGCTAGACCAGGCAAAATATGGGCACCAGGGCAGAACTTGACCCAGCAAATAAGAGACATTGAGAATGGGACTCCAACACAGCACCTGACAGCGATGCGTAGGGCAGGATCAGAATACAGATGTTTTTAAAAATACATATTATTCATGTTTTCCTTAACAGAGTTCCAGTTAAACTTTGAAAATACATACTTTTTCCTATTCCCAGCCTATAAGGTATACTCTGCATCTTTTATAAATTTGCATTCATGGCAAAAAATAGAAAGAGCCTACAAATGCATACTCGGAGCCTGCCGTAGGGAGCCCAAATGCAGCATCTAGGTTTGTCCCAAGCAGATAATGAAACTGAGGGATGGCAATCCAGCAATTCGAGAATAAATCACACATCAGCCCCAGTGGCATCGGTTAATGGCTGTGAAAAAAGGCATGTGTTGCACGTACAAAGAGATGCATCCCGCTGCGCTTGCAAGAGGGATGTCTTCACATACACCCCCAAATACGCCAACCCTAACACCCCACGACACATACAGGTGCGTTACTAAAAAGACACGCTCGTCAAGAAACCGCGTGCAATGCCGTGTGTCGCGGAGCCGGTAACGAGTAACGATCGAGGCGGGGAGTGCCGGCAGCGCGGCCCGCCCGCCCCAGATGCCATCTCACCGAGCGAGGCCCAGCCCAGGCTCTGCCGGCCGCAGCCTCCGCGCATCCCCTTCAGCCCGGGAAAACCCCGCCTTTGCAGCCAGCGGTCGCACCCAGCGCACCGCACTCAGCGCGGGGAAGGCGAGACAATAACCAACCTGGAACACAATAGTGCGGGACCGGGGAGACGCTGGGGGGGCTCCGGTTCGGCGCT
>VWZY01000155.1:48953-61208 GCA_013399075.1 Chloroceryle aenea
ACTAGAGCCTGGGCAGCACAAAGCCTTCGGGGAACTTGTGTAGGCCAGGCAAAGAGAGGGCTCAGCGTCCCCGCTCCTGAGGTGCACCTCAGGCAGAAGAAATGTCTTCCCGGAGGAGCAAGGCATCAACAAGAAGGGTGTTGGACTGCTCTTCCCTGAGGGTGTGCACCACAATGGAAAGGCACCCATCCCATAACATTGAGGAGCAAGCTTCAGCCCAGCCCAAGTTAATCAGAACTGTTCATGTATCTGAGTGAACTGCAAAAGCCATCACACACAAAAGCAGACTGTGTAGCCAAACGTCAGTGAGGCAGCCCTGCAAACAAGGACCACAGATGCCCCTGCTCTTCAGGAGCTTCCTCATTCCCATCCTTCTGAAGACCAACAGCAATATCCCTGGAAGAGGTTGGTAGGCCAATTGCAATAAACACACCAAGTTCCAGCTTTTATCCTTTTGTCACTGTTACAAAGACACATACTGCTATCAGACCTGGTCAGATGAGGTTAGTTCTTCTGCAGAAACAGACAAATGCTGTATTTTTATTTTGGATAGATTAGTTGTTTTGTTGTGTTTAGATTTTTTTGTTTTGTTTTTTTTTTTCCTAACTACAGCAATATGCAGGAAAAAATATTGATAGGAGCCTTTAAGATGATTATTTGGTGTTAGATTTGCAGGTCACCTCTATTCTATAAAGTGGTTCCCTGATCAGTGGCAGAATGAATCTAGTGAGAGAGGCCTAATTTCAAGTTCTTCAGCCTGAACACCAAATTCCCTCAGAGTCTCCCTTAATATCTTGTTAGGCCTCACTTTAGGTGCCAGTGTTTCACTGAAACCACAAAATCTTTCAGAAAAGAAGGAAACCCAGCAGCAGAAGCAGAACCTCAATAACAAGTTTGGCTCATGGCTGACCAGTTTGTCTTGGCTTAAACTTCCTCACCTGTGAAGTGGAGGCATTTTCTCAGAGTAGTACCAGAGATTCAGTGAATTTTATTTTTTTTTCCATTTTGTTCATCAGGATCTGTATCATAATACCAAGGGATCCCCATGAGTGGTGGATGCACCACAGTACAGCCTGACTTACTGGAGCCCAGTAGGTTCCTGTTCAACCCCACATGAACTGTGTCCTTACACACCTGAACTTGTCTCACACAGGGAAACACTTTGCTGTTTATGTAACAAGCTCAAAGAGCCTGAAGTGGAAGATGCTGTAAATGAGATTTATAGCATTACAGTGGTTTCAAAAGAAATATCCCATGGGCAGTTAACACATTCAGTGATTGAAAAAATCTTCAATGCCCAAAATAAAGCAAAGTTTGTTTTTTAAAAGCTGCTGTATGTATGTTTAGCCTAAATGTTTTATTTTTCATGTCTTGGCTACTGATTGCGCAGCACTGGAAATGGCCTTCTGAAAGACAAATGGAAGGTCAGAAGTGTATAGAATGTGTCATGACTCTTCTGGGACTGCAGGCACGAAGAGACTCTAAAGTTTGCCCCACATATTCTGGCAGGGTCAGTTCAGTGGGCTGGGGCAAAAAGGCCGCAAAACAGCTTGTGGGCCCCTTCCTCTGTCTGCAGGCTCCTTGGTTTTAATTGCACCACTGACAAAAAGGATAGGTCGACTCGTGCTTCCTGCCCTTTCTCCAGGGATAAGGAATCAGCCACCATCTTACAAGTGGATGGCTTGGCCAGGGCACACCGCACCACAGTCCCCATCACAGCCTGGGTTCACTGCAGCCCCTTCTCACCCAGGGATACTCCCTCCAGCTGCCGCAGGAGCACGATAGGTAGCACTGGTGCAAGAGAAGCTGCAGTAGATAGCACCCGCACAAGTAGTTTCAGCACACGCAGCCTTCAAACACACAATTGCACGGTCCTCTGCTCCCCACTGCAGTAAAAGAGCTTTCATTATGCAGCAGCCTCGGAAGTGATGTGCCTATGAGCTCTCTGCCAGCAGCAAGGCCAGCAGGAGCCAGGAGATGCAATGAGAGGCGGACAAAGAGCCCAGGGTACTCCTTCCTCTGACCTGTTAGCAGATGTGGACAGGACTCTGGGTAGAAGGCAGGAGGAATCATCCCTCTCCACTAAGAAATATCACCGTGTTTCCAAAGGAGGAACATTTACGATGCTCCTCCATCATTCCCTGCTGGTTTTTACTACTCATGAAATGCTTTGTTTTCCACTATGCTGGCATTTGCCACAGCACAGGTATTTTTTGTTAATTTTCTTCCTTATTTCTGGTTAGTTTCAAAGAAAACCCAGCATGTCTTTATTAAGATGTAAATACCAGTGTTCATTTACCACATGAAGCTCAGCACCAGAAGAATCTTAAAAATACCTCAGGCGGACACGGGGGTTTGACTCTATTAAGGTGAGAAGGAAATAAACACGCAGGTGCCACAGTAACACCCACAGGATCGCACCAAATGCCTAAGCTGGTAAACACAGTCCCCTAACAAGACAGGACTCACAGTTAACAGAGTAGCCGTGACAAGACAGGACTCTAGCCCTGCATCTTTAAGATGAGGCTTAGACAGGAAAATCGCTACATTCCAGATATAGTATGGTATTTTTTGACCCACTTAGACAGCCAAGTAAATGATTGCAATGGAAAAAAAAATCATCAAAATGATTCAAGCAGGATGGACTTAATCAGTACAGATGGGTAGGGAAAGACTCACAGTGAAGAGACAAGAAGAGGAAAGTCTGTGAACCAGTCCAAGCAGTCACATCTCCTAGTAACAGGCCAGGCGCCTGGAATAAATATAACTGAGGGAAGCCCCTGCCTCAAGATAAAGGAAAAGGCAAGACATTTCTTGGATGAAATTGCAATAGATCAGGTAAAGAATAACCTAAGAAAAGGAATCTAATTTGAAATGAGCTGGTGTAGAAAACATGAATGCCTGGAACTGAGCATCCACTAACACACTTTGAGAAAAACTACTGAAGAGCAGCAGTCTAACGAGAGACAAGCAGAGGCCATTTCAGACAGGTGTATATTTGATTCTTCACAACAGGCATGCCCAACTCCAACAACCTCAGGGGCTATTGACTAGACTGGTTTCTGATTTATGGGGTTATGAAAAATTAAAGCTTCAGCTAGGCAGAAGGGGAATTCACACTGCCCCAAAATGGTTATTGGCACAAGAAACTCAATTAGTGCACTGCCAGAGCCCTGGAGGGCTTGTATCATATACCTGGCATAAAGAAAAAACAGATTTTAGAACTGCTTTTTATTCAGACAGTGCAACACAGACTATGCCAAATAAGTGCAGAATTCTGAAGGAGAAAGGCATTTGAGGGATTTAATTTTCAAGAAAAAGTTTCACTCTGGATTCAACAAATGATCATATTTGGTAGCAGCCTGGATGTACAGGTGACAAACAGATGACTCCAGTAATAGACTTCTGCTGCAGGTATCTGAGCACCACTGGAGAAAAATTGTGAGGGTACAGACAGGCACATTCCAAACTAACATCCTGACCAAAGATAAATCAGAGCAGGGATGAATTCACATCAGTGGAAAGGTCTGTCTGCAATGAGAAAGACAGGAAGTACCCAGAAGTAGCAAAAAAGGGGCACTGGCTTACAACCAAGAATATTAAAATGTAGGGGAAAAGTGCCTAAATAACAGTCAGGCTTTGGTTACTCTGGTACTCAAGCAGGAGAGAAGAGGGCCTCAGGTTCTTCAGGGGAGGTTTAGGCTGGATGCAAAGAACAATTTCTTCAATCTCCCCAAAGATTGTCAAGGCCTGAACCAGGCTGCAACTATGTTCAATGGCAACCCCCACGGCTAGCAAGCCGGCAAACAGCAGAAACCCAGAATCTGCAGCTACCCTAGCTCCAAGGTTGAGACCCAACAAAGACACAACAAGTCTAGACGTGGATACCAGACAGACTAAAGGTCATGGGCAGAGACTGGAGACCAGGGAAGGTGAACATGTGCTTGATTTAAGTCACTGAAAGCATATACATACATCCCACTAGCAAACTTAAAGCAAGTAGGAGCAGGCCACTTCTACAGCTTCTCTTTTAACCAAATGCATCTACGGGCACTGTCCTCTTATTTACATTCATCTGTTCATTTATGGTCATCCAGAGTACATGAGCATTTTGTGCATCTTTGAAATTCAGGCTTGGCCTTGCTAGTGTGTTCATCTAATTTCATTTGCTAAAGTACACATGAAAGCTGCACCATAAAAGAAGTCCGGGAACAGTAACTTGACCATTAGTTTCTTTAATTGTGCTGTCCAACTGTCTGCTTTTCTACTGAAAGCCAAATATCTGTCACATCTACAGACAGAACAGCAAACAGCTGTCACCTGTGGCTACCTGGAATCCCTCTGACACTTCTCAGTGTCAACATCATGTCTCAACACAGACATAGCACCTATATTTAAGTGCCTACATCTACTGCTTTAGTGGAACATCTTCCGTGTAGTTCAAGACAAGCAAAAGTCCTTAACTGTTACCTAACAGATAACAGTTTCTGATGAGGACAGCAATAATACCACTAAGAGGTCATCCAAAAAAGTTCAGTAAAGACTAGAGGTAACAGGGCAGAATAAAACTTCAAATATATTTTAACTCAAGCAGACAAGCTCTTCCCAGTCCCTCAGTGAGGAGTAGTTCTGTGTATTGGAATACGTCTGCCCTCTGGAATGACTCAGTGAGAAGTACCGCAGGTTCTCGCATCTCAGTGTAGGCACTTTCACAAAGGCTGCACCCTGGGCTGTTGGGGCACATCCATCTTCAGCTGTGAGCTCTAGTAACTCCTACCCTTCACCTGAAGATAGCAATCAACGTAGAAATTCCACTGCTAAGAAATAAGCAGTTGCAAGCTCCATCTGCAGCACCACATCCAATGCACAGGTTAGAAGTACCAGCAATGGTCATGGCGTTACAGAAGACAGATTGAGTGGGGAGACACGACGTGTGGGAGTGTTGTTGGCTGACAGTGATGCAGGGAGGAAAAAGGGAGCAGCGATATCCGTGGATGATGTTTCTCCTTGGTTGCGAAGCTGTAAGATCTGCCGCAGTAGGGCCTTTCCTTCTTCTCTAGTCTGAAAACAATTTGTAAAAAACAAAACAATACACCTATGGATGGGTGGTTTCTGGATCAAATTCAGTATGTAAGCAGTGAAAGTTAGAGTAGTTTGTCATTCTGTAAGGCTACAAGCTATTAAAAAAAAAATCCTCATTTCTATTTTCTTTTGCTACTTAAAAATGCTAAGGTGTGTATTTTTTTTTTTTTAAGCCTTTCCTCCTTTTACTCCTTTCATTTGCATATTATTTGGGTATTTCAGACAGGGGTACAATCAACCACTGACACTGCCTAAATATTCCCATAGTACTCAGAGGAAAGTCATAGATCCCTTAAGGAAGAACACCAGAGATTGTAAAACTACTCACATCATTGAATGCACAGCACTTCTGAGCACATGCTGAGGCTTCATCCCAGAGCTTACACTTGAAGTAATACTGAGCCAGGTAACGGAAGGCAGTGCTGACTTCCAGGTGCTCCACTATCTCCTGCAGGGGAAGGGGGTAAATAAATAAATGAGTGGCTTCTCAAGTAGCTCTACACCACATTTATTTCTCTGTTTATTCCCATGGTATCATCTTACCCCACAGGAATAGATATCCTGGATGTATTTGATGTAGCACTGTGCTGCCTGCTCAGATTCATTCAGTTGTTCATGAAGCCTAAGAAAGGAGAAAAAGAGACCACCGGAACAAGACTGCACTAAGACCTGCTTGGTCTGACAAAGTACCCACATGACCTGGACTAAAGCCAGGTCTTTTCCATCGGAATTTGGAAGACATACACTGTGTGCTGCCCATCACAGAAAGAGATGGCCCAGCTTCAGAACATTTACACTACCGGGAGGGGAGCTGCTGAGATACTAACTGCCAAAAGCAGTGACAACCAAAGCAGGGACCTTTACTTATTGTTACATTTTAAAGCTTTTACCAGAGCATTGCCATCCTATTCTAACTGGCTATTTTCTTCAGTGCTCCTTCTTCACCCACTACAAAAGACTACACACAGCAGCTTCAACTGTCACTTGTGCTTTTCCTTCCCCTTCACTTTTTCTACTTTGCATTACTTTATCCCCACCAAAACCAAGTGCTGATGTGGGAGTGTTCACATTTATTTCACGTTAGACCCTTTCCCAATGTCACTACCATCTACTGGTGAAATGAAGTAACAAAAAACCATCACGCAATCTACAGTCTCGTAGATCATCTACCACCATGGACTGCTTTAAGTTTTGATACAACAGATACAATTGCCTAGCACTGCTTGCTCAGAATTTAGAGTTCTCTTGCAACCCACATTATGCTACAAGTCCTTCTAGTTATCCCAAGGGAAACTTACAGCTAAAGCAGAATCTGCATCAGAATCTGCAGTCACATCAGACCTACACATACCAGTTATTACACAGCTCCCAAAGTAATACCACCAACAGCAATTCCACTTCTTTTACATTTAGTATCTTATCACTAGGTATCAAAGTGCTGGTTGCATTTAAGACAACACTGACAGTTGAATGATAATACATACATACTTTGCTAGTTTCACCAGTGCCATTTTCTCCACATCTCCCACAGCATAAGCTCTCCAATAGCACTGTCAGGGAAGAAAAGCCAGTCAAGCACACCACAAAAACTACCCCAGCTCATGACTCATGCAAGGAAGTTAGAAAACTGCATAGCTTTCCATCAAGAGGGTACCTGTCACCTGTGGACAGCTCCATCACCTGCTCTAGTTACATCGCAGCAGCACTTTTCCAGCTGTGACTGCCACAGAAACAGTTTCTGTAAGCTCCTAACAACATGCCATACATATTTCTAGTACCACTAGCTACAGTTTTGCTGTGACTCCAGTGTCCTGGGAGACACCCCAATATATCACTCCACACATCAGTTTTCACTTACCTTTTTAGCTTCTACCAGCTGATTGAGTTTCTCATAGCATTCTCCTAGAGCAACCAGCATACGAGAATCATTTGGTCTGTAAGAGAGCAATTCCTAAATGTAGCTTAATGGACAGCCAGCTGATCTCAGGGTGGGGAGAAAAAAAATAAACAAAAGAAACCAAACCCACCACCAAAAAAACCCAATCAATCAAATAAAAAACTACATCTGGTAGTGTCCATCATCCTCTCTTGACTAAAATATTACTTACACTCCTGACTGGTGATCCTCAGCATTTAACTGACAAAGCCTTTGTTAACAATTAACTAATACATCTAAAAGGATATGGCATAGTGAGACTGCAGAAGTGACATAGCATTGATGTTCTTATCCCTTCATCAACTTAGCTATGTGCAAATTCCTTAGCTAGCAGCAACTATATCAGAACGTACACCGATAAACATGGCTTCATTCTCAACTCTACCTGAGCTGGTGAGCCCGTCGGTAGTAATAGAGACAGTAAAATGGCATCTTGAGGATTTCATAGGTTTGTCCCAAGCCATACCATGCTCTGTAGTCCCTTTTGTTCACCTCTATTGCATGTCTGTCAAAGAAAAGGAGATGAACATTAAACAGACAGGACCAAAAACAAGACAAAGTTTGAGAAAAGACTAACAAAAAAAAAAATCGAAGATATTCCTTCAGTCCTTATGTATGCAAATTCAAACACCATTTTGTGCTGTGCATGAGTGGTACCTGTAAGCCTGGATAGCTGCAGATGTGTTCTTCATTTCCATATACTCATGTCCCATAAGTGTCCAGGCTCCAAGATAACGAGGATTCAGTTTCAAGGCCCTCTGGAAATACAATGCTGCTTTTTCATGCTGGGAACGCAAGCTGTAATAATTTCCTAAAGCAGAAGTCACAATATTTAAGTAAATTAAAAACTAAACAGAAACCCCACAAAAACAAAACCCAGACAAGTAGAAAAAAGATGGAAGAGGGATTATCTACTACCTCCTAACTCAAATTAGAAAAAGCCCTATTAAAGGCAGATCTGATGTAAGCCTCAAGAGACCAAATAGCCATCTGTTGTCCAGTGCTCTGGTACAATTGGAAAAGGATTGAACAATCATTTAAGATCCCGTTCCCTTTGCCTTAAAACTTGTTATGATCTAACACATAAATACCCTGGTCCCGACACAATTTTTTCCATTGGGATTTTGAGACTATTATCAGCTACATGGATCTTCAGAATTTCCTCATCTCCTTCTGCACTGGTAGCATTGCAGCAGCTCTTTCAGAAAGAAATGAGGGAAAAGGGTACTCTTAATTTTGTCTGCTTTTTAGGCTGCCTGAATCCACATTCACCAAGTGCTTTTTGTAGTTTTGCTGATTGTTTTCACAAGCCTTTCTAACACTTGCTTGCACAGCCTGCAGCCAGCATAATAAGAACATGTAAATGAGCTGGCTCTTACCAATTACACAGCAGGTCTCCACGCGATACTTGTCTATCTCACAGAGATTGTGAGCCAGGTAGCTCAACTCAGGCTTCATGCTCTAGTGAAACAAAGAAATGAAAGCAATGAGAAAAGGAGCATGTTACAGTTGCAAAGAAAACCTGGGTAGTTAGCGATGCACACACTGCACCTATTTCATGGAGTTACAAAGCAGAAAGCAGAAGCTGAAATACTGTATTTAGAGAGGCCAGACAGCACCAGCTGCTTTGCTAGTGTTTGACATACCTCTGGTAAATACCTTCAGTATCAGCAGGCAGTAAGAACAGTGCTTACCCTTACATATAGCAAGTTGGAGAAAGTGTCCATGTTTTCTATTCTGTAAGGGTCTTGTTTTCTTAGCTCATTAAAGATGGATAAAGCTTTGTCAATATCTGAATAAAGAACAGCAGATGGGAGAACAAGAACTATAAATGCCCAGTTTGCATTAAGAGGGTCATTCCTTCTACTTTACTAAGTGTTACTGACCTCGGATATTGTGGTAGGCAACTGCAATCTGAGAGATGATGTAAGTGCTTTTGGAAAATCCTGCATCAATGAGACTCTGATACTTCTGCAGAGCCTCCTCTATCAGCTGCAGCTCTGTATAAATGTGTGCAAGAAAGAACTCTTTCATCCATGTATCTGGCAAGGACAGGAACTTCAGCTAGCAAAAACCAAAGAAGAGGAGGAAGAGATGACAATCAGTAGTATTCTAAGAGGCACCCATGGCAAAGGATCCATTATCTTCCCTGCCATGATTTAGCAGATGGTCTTGAGGTAGGAGGCTTTGCTGCAATTGCTTTCTTACACTGTTACACCTGCTACAAAAAGCAGTATTAGGACCGTAAATTAGTATCAGGTTGTCCCAGAGGAGAGAGGAAATAATGCCCATAAATTGAGAATACTGAAACCAGAAAGGAGCATTAAGACATCCAGTCTACAGAGAAGTACAATATGGACCACACAATTCTATTTAGTCACTCCCAATCCATTCTCAAGACTGCTGAAATTGCAGAAGAATGGAAGCTATTTCATTTGGTCCATCAGTGAAGAAATTGTCTTCAAATCTGACAGAACCTGGCTCCTGCTTCAGCCATTGGCTTTATTTCTCTATAAATTAAGAAAGTACAGTCTTTCAATGGACTTCTGATGTTTGACCACCATTATCATATCACTATTCTTGATGCTGAGTGAATAGTCTCCAACCAATCTCATAAAAAATGCATTTCCCTTTTCCCACAAACCAGTAGGTCTCTTCTGTGCCACCTCTACTTTTTAAAATATTTCACTAAACAGAACTGAATGAGTAATTCCAGAATTAGTCTCACAAAATCCCATGCATGAAGGAAAATAATCTATTTTGGTTTTATATCTAAGTTCAGTTCTTTGATAGAGCTCATCTCCTATGTGTGGCTTTGGATTTGAAAAGGGGAGCACCTACATTATTACCATTTTAGAAGCAGTGATTCTATACATCCTTTCAGGCCACCTAATGTGCTCAGTGGAGCTAGAATGTGACTGGGGTGGAGGGCAGGGGAGGATGTAGTATCATCTTTGGAGGGTCACAAGGCAATAACCCCGCTGACATCTACTGCAGAATATATGAATCAGACATTTCTTAAACCACTTTGTAGGTCAATGATGTTTGTCCTGACTGTATAAAGATTCTCAAGCTATAGCATGGCAAGCAAGTAAAGAAAAGAGAGGCTTTAAAAACAGAATTTACAAACTTGGATTGCTTTGCCTGATAGAGTCTCACAGAATAAAGCAGAGGGTGACATCAATCTTGCAGCAACTGAATCAGGTTAAACTCTGGAATTTGTTAGCCCATCTTGGCATCTCTCAAGTTTTACCATCTCTTTATCTGTAATCAAGTTGCAAAGTTCCAGCCAGGCTCCCCAGTGCAAAGGTAAGACATGGGCAGCTTCAACAAACACATCTATTGCTTCTTTCACCAGGTCCAGCTTCCGCAGCACAACACCATACCTGTAAAGAGAGTTACAGGTTAATCAGAATCGTAGAACTCTGCATATCCACACAAACACACTAATACATTAGAAATATATGCAAATGCTTACAGATAAAGGCCAAATCCATCCAGTTCCCGTGCCTTGTGTTTCTTGCTGAGTTCAACTCTCAGTTCTCGCAGAGCTTCATTTTTTACCTGTCCTTTTTCCAGGGGTCCTACATGAAGAGAAGATCAAACAGCTATCTTTCAATCAATTCAGTTAATGCAGCAATTATGAAGTCTAGATTATGTTCAGAATCATCACTGATGTGACCAGCCTCTGATTAGTTTCCTCTTTTAAAAATAAAATCACTTCGTCTGATCACCTGCCTTAACAGAACTACTTAAGATGAAATCTGGAATATATATTAAGCAAATGAATTGAGAGAGAATGAAAGACATCACATTTCAGTGTACTATTATCTGGAAATTGAGGGGAAAGCCATAAAACCAAGATGCTTTACATGAACAGGCATCATGGGAAGCTTCATTATATTGTCTTGTGTTTCTTGACACCAGAGACTTACCCAAGCTATCCACTGTCTCATCATCTTTCTTCTTTTCCCCTGACTGTGAAGAAGGGAGGAAACCAAGGTTATGTTGCAACAGCATATTCTTTATGTTCTCTTTTAAAAGGAACAACCCGATCTCCCTTCCCCCAAACATATAATTTAGGCTTCTTAGGCAAAAAAGAAGGTATGCTGGGAAGGGGTGGGAAGAGGAGTTCAGTGCTAAAAGATGACTTTTCCTTCTATCTTACCAGGTATCTGGAGTACATATACAAGAAGTAAGCTTTCTGACTCTTGCAGCCTCGTAGAAAGTAGGCAGCCCTGTCATATTCCTTTAGATCAAAGTAAGACTTGGCTAATGTATAGGCATCCAGATCACGAGCATCCTCCTGCAGGGACACAGAAGAGTTTTAAGACCTCAGAAGCTGTGACATGCTTTAGGAAAATCATCTAGTTACAAGAATACCAAAGAAATTGCTCCAAAAGCTAAAAATATCGTTTGTTCATTCTCAAAGATGGTTTGAGTTCAATTAGAAAAGTCTCTCCATTCCTTCACATGATCAGATCCCCTGTTCTCAAATGATTTGTACAGACTAGTTAGAAACACTTAAAATAAATAGCGAGATTTCAGAAAACAAGTTGTGGCAAGCTGCCAGAAGACATGAATTCATGAGTTCAACGAGTATAAATGACTGCTAATGAGAAACATAGGAATTCCACATCAAACAACATTAACCTGCCAACTTAAACACAAACATCTCCTTGGTAGCTATGCCTCGAAATGCAACATATGACATGTTACACTGCTGGAACTTGACAATGATCAGGCATACACCTAAAGGTCCTACTGTATACCTATGAAGCTGGGGATGAAGACACCACTACTAACTCTGGGTCCTAAGAAGCACCAGTTTAATAGCACAATGTCGTTTGTGCTACAATAAATTTCACCTTAGTAAAGGTAAAATTACCTTTACTTCACCTTAGTAAAGGTGAAATTACAAATAAGTAGCATGATTTGAGATTTTGCTTACAACATCCCTCATCTAGGGCACAGCGACATGCAAAGTGGAACACTTTCATCTAGGGAAGCATATTCGTCTCTCTTCTACCCATTAAATATGCACCGAAAGAGACTTCACAGCACCCTAGGACAGTCAGCACTCCGGATCGCCTCCTGCCCCTGCTTTTAGGAAAGTCATCAGGCTTTCTCCCAATAGCTGTAGGCAGGAACAAAGAGCAGCGCTGCCGGCAAGAATTACAGCACCTGCTCTCCAAGCTCACAGCGGCTGCTGCACCCCCGAGCACGAACCGGGCTCG
>VWZY01000155.1:61308-100432 GCA_013399075.1 Chloroceryle aenea
GATTGGCCGGTGTCGTGCCGGGGCCCGGCCGTCGGGTCCCGCCGCGGGGTGGCCGCCCCGGGGGCTCCTTCGGCTCCTGCGCTCGGCCCTGGTGCTCGGGCACTGTCTGGGCAGCGTCTCCCTGCGGATTCTCTCCGGGGAATCGCCGCAAGACGGGATGCTCTGGGAACGGCTGAATGCAGGGGCTATAAGGACCCCTGTGCTGTCTGGAGCTGTGGGGCTGTGTTTTAGTGTCGGCCTTCCCTCCCCCTTTCCCGAGTCTTCCCTTTCTCCTTCTGACGCCTTTGGCCTCCTCCCTCGTGCTGTCTGAACGCTACCCCTGTTTGGTCTTTGTGCCTTCACGCCAAGAGAATTGCCTTTCCCGATCAGATGTCTACAGAGAGGTGCAGTAGATCGTGGGTTTTGAGGCTGCACAGTGAGGAGAAACAAGAACGGTAGAAATCCAGAAAAAAACCCTTTCAGAGAAGTCTGGGAAAGTGTTGGTACCATAAAGACACTTTTTTTGATTCTGATTTATTTTTGGGCGAGCCACTGAATGTACTTAATTCCCCTTGCAGTTAATCCAGGCTGGATTATAAAGTTTCCGACAGCTTTCAGTTTGTTGATGATTACTATGGCAATTTCTAGATTGTGACTTTGGAGACCTGGAACCGTTTAATCCGGAGCAGCCTGCTGAAATCAGGGTTATTCTACAGGGGCTGACAAATACGAGTAGACCAGTTTATTGTTTTAAGTGGGAAATGATAGGTTAATTGTATTTCTTGGGCTTTCAAATACACAAAGCAAATTAATCCATTGTTTAAGGTCTGGTTTTACTATTAGATATTTTGCAAGTTCAGTTGTAACTTTGGCAGACAATACTTCAATTACTCTGCCAACCTGTACATCCAAGATGTAGATAAAAACGTCTTTGTTACTCATGTTATTACAAAGGTGGGTCTAGTCAACATACAAAACTCATTTCACATTTCCTCTCTCCTTTTCCTGCCCCAAAACACAGGTGAAAAGACACTAAGAATTATGTGGGTTTTTTTCTAAAGATTAATTTTTGTTTTCCTTACAGTCTCTTTTGTGTTCTCTGTATCCGAGGGTCATCTGTCAGAGTGAGCTGTTCTGTACTCCTAACTGTTGTGTTTGGCATTTGTTTTACAGTTACATTGTTTTAATTTAAGATTGTTTGGTGTTTACAAGAATCCAATGAGTGATTTTTTAATTATTATTATTTATTATTATTTTTCTGTGTGTGAGGTCTGTGAAGTAATTTTTTCACATTCTTTTTATGCTTGGTTTTGGGTCCACTGGGAATTGTGTGCTGTTTTCCTGTCTGGAAACTGTGACAATATTCTTGAGGTGCTCTATGACATTTCAATAAGAAATATGGAACCTTCTTCAAAAGTGCACAAAGTGCTGCTTTTTATGGACACTTGCTGAAATCCAGACAAAATATCCTTTAGGTCAGGTTCCTGATGGGTGCTGCTTGGCCAGGTACTCACTAGCTCTTCATGGGATTGCTCTTCTGGAAGAGCCACAGTTCTGACAGCTGCGACATGTGGAGCTGTTTAGGGAAAACACAGCGCATTTCTTGGCACCCAGCCCGGAGGATTTGATGGAGGAGCCGTCACCAGCTGCTGAAACTGTTGCTTGTGGTTGCAGGCAGGCAGCAGGAGGTGGCGCTGTCGGCTCTGGCTGGAAGCAGCAGGGCGCGTGCAAAGGCTCTTCCTTCCCCGTGCCTCGGAGTTCGATGCAACTGCTCAGGACTCGCTCCTAAGGAGAACTCGTAATTCCTCCCGACACTCCACGCTGTAATAGATGCGTCTGTCTGGCTTTTAGAGTAGGGGGCTAGTGAAGTCCTCCGAGCGTGAAAACTGATAATATCTTGGGGAGTTCCATATTAACTTGTTGGTGCTAACGGGGTGCTGTTGGAAGAGCAGGGTTGTTCACCATGTTACAGCACAGCTACCTGGGTGAAACTGTGTCTAGTCTGTCGCAGAAATATGGTAACAAAACCAGTGAAGGTCAGTGTGTCCGGGGGGCAATTGTGTCAATCATACAAAGGGGTTGGGTAGATCATTACATTAATTTTTTTTTTTTTTTTCAGAGTTTACATCTTCAAATGTACCACTGATGCTCAGTGAAATCCAGGGCAAGTGGCCTTTACCAAGTCAAGTGTCCTGCCAGCTCAGGGAATTTGACCTGTTGACAGAGTTAGAGAAAATCACGACTCCTGTGTTACCTGCTTCTTTATTACGATGGTATAAAACCGTGCTTTTTAACTCCTTTAAGAATCAGCTATGATTACAAGTTCTTGTGTAATTTTACACTGAGAAATCTGGTGTAATTAGAACTTCTTCTCTTCTGTTGGTTGTATTGTCTATTTTGTGCAGTTAATGCAACTCCAACTTTTGCTTGTTGTACAGATTGCCAGGACATCATTAAGGTTAGAGCCTGGAAACCATGTGACCCTAAGATGTGAGGGAAACCATTTACACTTGATTTACATCGAGCCTGAAGAATAAATTCTCACAAACTGGGGATAGCTTCAAAATGCAGCAGATTGCCTGTCAGAAGTGAAAAAGGTTAACCAGAAATTTTTTTCAGCTCTGTGACACAGTTATTGAGTTTCTGAACATGGAATTACTTTCATTTTTTTTTAAGGGGACTCTTGTCAAAGTTCTAGTTCTATGGAGACAAGCTTTTCCCTCCGATATCCATCATATTTTTTCTTTTGAACAGTGTTCTTACTTCCAGAAAGACTTCAGTCTTTGTATGGAATGGAAAGGTTTTTAATATGATTTTTCCATCTTCAGTTTGTGATATTTTTGTTGTTCCCTCCCACCCCACATTATTTCTTCGAGTATGTACCAGTTGTTAATCTTGTAAATCATTTATATTGAAAAACAAAAACAGGGAGCCATTTATTAATCATGGGGAATTGACTGCAGGATATCTCATGTGACAAAGGTGCATTAAAGTCCACAGCATTGACCAATACAATCTAAAATGTCTTATGTCCAGGGTGTGTGTTAACATGAGTAATGGAGCAGAGAACATGATCTTTTTTCCTGGCTGTTTGATGCAGCGCTATCTCCCCTTTGCCTTCAGGCAACAAAGGGTGATAGAATATAGTGCAGGGAAAGTTTATAACTGCCCTGATTGAAAACAGACATACCTTCATTACTGACATGATGGAATAATATAATTCACTGCAACAGTTGTTTACTCTCTTTCATCAGCATTTAAATGACAGGTACAGTGCAGATAGTCCTGGAAAGCACATAGTCCTTGTCCACAAAGTCGTAGCGTGCATAGCGAGGCAGCAAGCTTTCAGACCTCACTGCACTGATGTGGGTTTTGTTACAGGGAATATCTCTGTGTCTAAGAGGAGAGCTTGCAGCTGTGATAGCCAAGTTTTATATGTGACTGTGGTAAAATCTGCTCTGCCCCCTTGAAACAGTTCCATTGGTGGTAGACTAAGCAGATTGATTTCATAGTGCAAAAGATGAACTGTGGGTGTGTGTTCTGTTCTGCTTGTCTGCTCTGCAAGGCCAAAAAGAGTAGTTGGGAGGTGGTATTTTCTTAAACTGTCATTGGCCAAAAATCTTGACATCTTGACAGTGTCTGAACATGTTTAGGTTCCTTTGCCACGTTGCTTAGGCTGCAGTTTCCTGATACTTCTGCATCCCCTCCAGCCTGTGTTATCCAAATGCCTCTGTTGTGCTGGTGGTAGCAATAATGCAGTCATAGAATTAATTGGGTTGGGAAACTGATGTGGCTTTAAACAAATTTTGGGTGAAAATGTTTTCCAGCTTTCAGCTGAATTGTCTTGCCCAGTTTATGCTGGAGGCTTATGGACCAAAAGAGGTACCAGGTGGCAGTAAAGCTGAAACAGCTCCCTGCTGGAGCTGACCCAGTGGTTTGATATGAAAAGCTGTATTTTTCCTCTTATGGTTAATATTCATAAAGATCTGTATAAGAACTGCAGAAATATATATGCTCTCATATCCTGATCACATCAGGGTTATTTTAAATTTATTTGAAAGCACTGGTGCTACAATGCTGGATTGCTCTAGACAGTTGGAGCATCTGGTCCAAACACCATTAAGGCCTGGTTTTGTTAAGGTTACTAATTTTGTAATGAATGTATTTTATGTTTAAGGTAGTCTCTCTGCTAATAAGATTTTCTTAGTGTTGCTAGAACCCTACAGGCCCTTGAATGTAGTGATTTGTCTTTTTGATCCATTATCATAGTTACCACCGTTAGCTTAATGCAGCCAAAAAGTATTCCTGCTCCAAAGGAAGTACTGAATTTTCTTGTCTGGAATGCAGTGTTACAAAAAGCAAAAAGTGTCTTAAAACCCTGACACAATACTGATGATTATTTCTGTCAGTACTGCTGCATAAAGGGTGGTGCTGGGCAGAACAGATAGTGGCTGCTGAGTTTACAGTAAATTGTCTTTCTTGGAAGTAAGGAGATAGAAAACCATACTGTGACCCAGAAGCTACTGTGAGACGGTTAGAACTAATGTATTCTTCATTTGCAGCATAAGCAAAGTTGAGATGGGGAACATTTTGAGCATTCTGAATCTGAATAATGTGTTAAGGTGCAGTTTGCAAAGGTCTTTTAACTTCCATCAGTGTCCTGGTTTGAGGACAAGCAGTAATGATAACTTCATTGGCATCTGAAATAATTCCTCCTCTGACTCACAGCAGGTACCTGTTCTTCTTTTTATGCTCTTTATCTTCTGCTTTCCTGCTTCAAAACTGAATTCCAAGAAATAAGTCTATGACTCAAGTAATACAGCATTATGATATCAGAGTAGGCTTTTGTGAGTTGTCAGTAATGTCTTTTTTTCCTCTCTTGCTAAGATCTGAATTGCTTTCTTGGGAGGTTAATTGAGATAAGCGACATAAAATGCCTCTGAGGACCCTGAAGTCATACAGCAAAAGTGTTTACCGTGCCTGAATCACTTCTTTTTATCTGAGAAATCCATTGACTCATGCCATATATTTTCTGTTTTGAAGAGATTTTAATTGCAGCATCTGATGAGCTTGAAGGTAGTGTCAGCTAACCAGCCCAAGTGCTCAGAGGAAACCAGTGTGCACCAACCTGCTTAGCATACTGCCCACTGAGACCCACAGATATTACAGTGAAACTATAGAGCCATGCAGGTTCTTAAGGATTCTGTTACTCAAGAGCCTTCAGGTTGCTGCTAAGCTGACTTAATGAAGAATAGAAAGATAGTCTCTTGATCTCTTTCAAGAGACCAAGGCAATTGGTTTTACCAGTCTTCAAAAACTATGGGTTGGCTGAATTGTAAGAACTAGATTAGTTTGATTGGATTGCATTTAATGTTCTGCTATGCAGCCTAGAAGTCACTGAGGAGAAGAGAGACATTGGAGACAAGGTATTAAGTGGTGGCCTTCATCTTGCAGGTGAGCAGCAGGAATCTGTGACTGACAAGCAGTCCAGCCAGTACTGAGACCCTCCAGCCTGTGATTCCCCTGGCACTGCTGCCTGACATGACTCTGTGCTGGAAAGGTTAGTCCTGTATCTTGCATCCTTGTTTTGATGCTAATGATTGTACACCTAGATGGTAATGAAAGAACTAACTGGGCTGAAGATCCATTTCTTTTTCATGGGGTGTCAACATAAGACTGAGAGAAGTGAATGTGGGAAGACAGAACTGTCCCTTCCATTATGGGTGAAAGTTTCATTATTGTGGAAGGAGTAGACACTACTGATAGGCACTGATATTTTTTTTCTCCCCTCCCGCTAGGAACTGAGCATGGAAGTAAAAAATGGTCAGAGCTGCTGGTGGTTTCCTTATCCATCAGGGCTTTGTTAGTGAGCAAGTCAGTGAAGCAAGTCAGAAAACTCTTAAAAGTTCTTTCTGCAAATTGATTTTTTTAATTATTTATTTATATATTATTTAGATTTGGTTAGACTTTTTTTCCCCCTTTTTCACTATACTTTACATTGGAGAAAAGAGGAGGATGTTTTATGATAATCAGCAATCCATTACTATGTTTTAAGGCAGCAGGATTTTATAGAAATTAGAGCAGGAATTTTGACCTTACAAAATAAATAAATGACTGGTACCCACAACTCTTCCTGATTGTAAGAGGGACTTGTGGTTGCTCAGCACATCACAAAATCAGAATGCTTAGGAACATTTCCGTTTTGCATTTGTGTTATTGAGAGGATGTGTTTAATAGGAAAGAGGTCATAAGCAGCTTTATCTTTTCAAATAAAACACAGTATTTCTCTAATATTTTCTTGAACCTTAGTGTTGATTAATGTTTTCTGCATAATTCATTAAGAAAAAAACACTTCTCTAAATGACTGACATAAACCAAACTTCTCTCCAGCAAAAGAATGTTGGGACTGTTTTCTGCATAACTGCATTTACTGACAGTAAAGTATTTCTTGGTGTTCAGAGGGAATCTCCTGTGTTTAACTCTGTTCCCATTGCCTCTTGTCCTGTTACTGGGCATTATGGAGAAGAGTCAGGCTCCAACTTCTTTGCACCCTCCCTTTGAGTATTTCTACACCTGAATAAGATCCCTGTTTGAGCCTTCTCTTATCCAGGCTAAACAGTCCCAGCTGTCCCAGCCTTTCCTAATAGGAGAGAAGCTCCACCCTCATCATCACCTTCATGGTCCTTTGTCAGATTTTCTCCAGTATATCTATGTCTGTCCTGTACTGAGGAGCCCAAAACTGGACACAGCACTCCAGGTGTGGCTTCACCAGTGCTGAGCAGAGGGGAAGGATCCCCTCTCTCGACCTTCTGACAACACTCTTCCTAAAGCAGCCCAGGATACCATTTGCCCTCTGTGCATCAGGGACATGCTGTTGACTCCTGTTCAGCTTGATGTCCACCAGGAACCTCAGATCCTTCTCTGCAAAGCAGCTTTCCATCTGGGTGGCCCCCAGCATATATTGGTGCATGTATTAAGAAAGCAATTTTCCTTCTGCTTCATTAGCCTGGTATTAGAATGAAATTAATTTTTTTAGCAGGTTAGGTTCTAGTGGTGGTGGTGATAAAATGAATTTTAATTCACCTTCCAGTATAGCTGTGATGACTGCTCAAACTTCACCACTTCTTTTGGAACATAATGCTTGGTAAAGCTGCTCAAGTGAAGAATTTCTGAGGACATGTGAATATCCAGGTAAACAGCAATGCTAGATTACAGGGGTTTTATTACTTGTGCTAATTAGATTAACATTCCTAGCTTGTTAACTGAGCTGTACGGATTCAGATGGAGGATAAAGCAGTGCACATATAGAATTCTACCAATTGATGAATTGCTGCAGAAGTGGTTTCTGCTGTCACTGGATTTGACACAAATGCAAAATTTATTTCCTTGATGTAACAGCGTATCAGATTGGACATCCTGAGGAAAATTAAGTTAAATATTACTAAAGTACATTCTGCATGTAATTGACTTTATTTTCTTTAATGAGAGTGATGCTGCTGTGAAACATAACTTAGTACATCTAAATTGCCTGGTGCGAGCCGTGGTATGATGGAGTAGAAAGTCAAAGGAGCTCAGTAGTAACTTCTATGGCATAGCTTGTTTCCAGTTAGTTTTTCACAGGTCATCAGGAAATGGGTATTAAGGACCTGCAGTTTAACTGGTGGTTTAACTCCAACACTGATATGCCGAGTGTTAACTCAAGCCACTGAAGTACTTAATTTAGAAATTTCTGTAATCCATGTAACCTGCCTCTGAGAGAGTTCTCTGAATTTCATCTAGATGCCCAGGTTGTTGCATTATTACAGACATTATACAAAATATGTCTCTTCTCCTCCCTTTTAAGAGCAGGAAATATTTCCCCACCTCACTAGATTAATATAATGGAGATGAAATATAAGGGAGTTTGTAGGGATATGTTAATGAAAGTAGATTACTTTGGTTATCTTACTATTGTGAAAAGTTACAGTGACTCCCAATCATTGTGGAGTGCATATTAGATCACAACATTATAAAAGTTCCTGATAACAGTCTTGGTTCAAGAAAGGAAAGTATCACTTCATATAGGTTTACTGCCAGTCGTATGTGATTCACTGCCCATCCTCATTCTGTTTATTAGGTGTTGACACGATCCAGAAGAACTTTTATGGTACTTGATGCCTTCTCGTCCCAGGTTGCATAGTGGCATTTGGTCAGATGACTGTTAATGATTAAGTTAAGAGTGATATAAACTGTTACTGCATCTCCTCTGAAAGATAACCCTTCATCTGCTGAAGGATACATTCTCCTTTTGTCTGTTCTATCTAAAACAGGTTAGCTTAAATCACCATGGTGTTTCTGTGGACTGGAAATATGTAGCCATTTGAGTGATTTCTGTGTTTTAAGATTGCTCTAACTTGTCTGAAGTCATCTTTCTGTATTGCCTTTGATGCTGTCAGGGTAGACAAGTGAGACAATTCTGTAGTCAAAGGCAAAGAGGAGGCTTTTCATGCTCCCTGAAACAATGCTTCCTGGCTAATAGAACACTGAAACTAAATCAAGTGCATGTGTTCCTGCTTAGTAAACTGAATTTTTTCTAGTAGTTTCACTTCAAGGAATGTTGGTGTCCCGTCCTCCTTCGCTCTCCTGGCCACTCTCAATAAACAAGCTGAAAGAGGTCTGTTGGTACCTATCTCATAGAATTAATTCAGTTCTACAGACATAACAAATTAATAACTAGCAAACAAGGACCCAAAGAGGACTGCTTCTAAAAGTCTGGAGGTTTCTTTGAGTGACAGGTACAATAAGTAGGGATGATTGGACTGAATCCAGTCAGTTTATAAATGGAGAAGTCAGCACTGGTAGCATGTCACAAGAGTGTAAGCACAAGATTTATTCAAGGAACATTTAATTAAACTGGAAGGTAATGGAAGATGCAGTGTGTAGCTCTTCCATTATAGAAAGTACAGTATTGCTTAGATGATTTATTACTGGAGAGAAATAATGGCTTCATGTTTATCCAGGACACAGTATGAAAGTGGTATATAACATTTGAAAGCTACACAGACTACACTGATGGAACCTTCAGAATTTTTGTTGTGCTGGATTGGTTTTTGGGCTGTACATCCAAAAGCAATAAATTCTGGTGGCCCATGTGAAGAGTTTGGGGTACTGTTATTTAATAAGCACATTTGGCAAATACTACAGAAGTTAGTGATGGAGCCATAAGTAATCAATTCCTTGTGTCAGCATAGGTTTTTTGAATTGATAGCCAATTCTATATAGGGGTGACAATTCCTTTGTATGTTCTGTTGTGTCGTAGTATGTTGGCTGTTAAATACTGTTATGGTACCCTAGAAAGACTTGTCTTCCCCCCCCCAGTAATTTGTTTTATTTTTATGGAAAGAACTTGATATAACGTGCAACTTGAGCTTGTCAACTGGAGATGTACAGTGCTGCATATTTATTTTGTTGGGCAATTATGCACTTTGTATTCTACAGAAGTTGCATAAAGGGAAGCTGATCTTTGCATTCCATTTTTCAGGGGAATAATTTTTTAAAGCAGTAGTAAATGGGGGTTATCTGAGAAATATCATCAAGCTTACACAACAATAAGTTGTTGTACAATGAGACAACATCAGTTTTCTTCCTAGAGTAGGCTGTAGTTTTCTTCCAGCTGAAATCTCCTTCTCCTGACACGTTGTCCAGTGAGCACTGCTCATCTTTTACCTTAGGAACGTTCAGCTTATTTAAAGAGATGCTGTTCTGTGGATTGACTTCAAAAAGTCCAACAGACAACAGCTCTTTCTATTTCACATTGCATAGTAATTCATGTATTCTCTCCAGATCTTGAATGACCCTCCATATTGCCCATTTTCCTGTATGCAGGCTTCCCTCATGAAACCTTTCTGCTGTTTTTTGACCATGAAGTCACTCTTTCTGTTTACTGTGTTAACCCCACACATAAAATTAAGGCTGGTGAAGGATGATACTTTGTGAAGGAGCATGTGCTTTGAGATAATCTTTTAGAAATAAAGTTATTAAGAATTGTATTATTAAGAATTGTACAGAGGTGGGAAAATGGGACAGGTTTTGGTAAAGTTTGGATAGACTGCAGTATCAAAAATTGTTGAGTGCAGTGCATTAAACCAACTGAGTGTGCAGTGGTAGTTGTAATCCAAGTTAGAACTTTTACAATGTTCGGATAGTTATCTGGTTTTGTTTGTTTGATTGTTTTGTTGTTGTTGTTTTGGTTTGGGTTGTTTTGTTGGTTTTGTTTGTTTGGTGTTTTGGTTTTGTTTTGTTGTTTTTCTAAAAATACTGAGGCATGCAGGATTTATAGAAAAGATACCGTGGTCATATCGTTTGTCATGTTCACTTCTATTTGTTCTTAATTCATTTTCAGGATTCTGCTGTCAAGAATCCATTTCCTTTGTGACTCTTGAGTTTCTTGAGGTACACAGAATGGAGCAAAGAAACTTTGATCCAGACAGAAGGAAAATTTCCATCTGGGGGACAGATTATTACTTAGTTCTAGAGCACTGAGTTTTTTGATCGATTCTTTTGACAAATGGTGGCTGTAGGTGGGCTGGCCCAGGGGATCTCATAATGAGCCCTGCAGGATCCAGATCACTGAGACAAAGCACTTTCCTCTGAGCTGTCCTCTTGTTGTGCAGTGTCATGGGCAGAAGGGAGCTAGGACACCAGAACTGTGCTTGTGTCTTTATCTCCCCCAGAATTTTCAGAACTGGGTTATAGAAGCCATACTGTTGAAACTGTTATACCCTCTGTAGTGAAAGGGGCACCTGTCAGAACTCCCTTCTTTCTGAAGGAATCTCTGCTTCTGAGATGAGCACAAGTTGGGCACTTCTGCTTTGAATGTGCTTGTGTGCTTGTGTGTAGTTAAAATTCCTGAGTTTGCTTTTGTTTCTGATTTTTGTATTCTGTAATATCTCTGGTAACGTGTTTCTTAGTCTGCTATAATGTTCCATGTTATTACAGTGACTCATCTAAACAGGTATAATGAAAATTCCATGTTATTGCTGCTTTCTGCCTTATAGACACCAGTCTCCCTTAACACGTTGCGATGTTTTAACTACTCTGGTCAGGTTATAGCAGCAGTCAGTACTAGCTGCCTGTTCCTCACTCATCATGGAATTTAAATTTATGTCAGCAAACATTTAAACTAAATACTCTGTGGCATTTTAGATGTAATTAATGTTTGCTTCTATTCTGTTTGAAATGTCAAAGACATAGCTTGTACACATCTATATAATGTGTATATGATCCTTGATTCTTTTAGGACTGTCTTCTTATGGGCGCACTTGTTTCTTATCTTGCTAGATAAAACATTTCAGAGGAAAGATTTGGTTTTGTTTTGCAGCATCCATTCCGTCAGCAGGAAATTTATTATGTAGCTGCCATAGGCTACTACAGTACAGTAAAAGCAGCTTCCTGGTTAGGTGATAAGATGGTATTGCAGTTTTGCTTAAGGAATATACAGAATGGAAAGTACTTCAATTTTTTCCATGAAAGGTGTATGCTGCTATCTGTAATTTTGCCATGTCAAATTTCATGCCAGTTATGGGAGTTGTCAGTTTTGTATTTTACACTTGCTGATTTCAACACTGATTTGTATTCTTTGCAGAGGTTATAAATTCAGGGTAAAACTGTCAGTCTAGTGTGACTGACAGGTTCTTAATTAATGAAGCCTAGGACTGAAATTGTAGAGGGGAGGGATCTGCTGTTGCTGGTGTGGAGCATCAGTATGTAAGGATCAGTCACTATTTCTTAAGATAACTGTGAAAACAGTATTATTAATACATGCTAGAAAGCCAGAGAGTTTTTAATAGGAGGGTGTGTGGCTTTTCCAGACTGTGGGCTGCCAGTCCCATTTGGGAAGCCTTCTACGTTAATCTAACATCTTGTTTAGCACTGATAAGACTAGAGAGTCCAATTAAAGTATTTCAAGAAGACATCCCCATACACGACCACATTGATTGTCCGCTAATGTGTATTGAATTTTAGCTAAATACAGCCCCGGGTGCTGTGCTGGAAAGCAGGGGAGCTTGCTGTCCGAGCTCTTAATTCCTTTTATATCGATTTGGCTGCTAATGATATAACCTTCTACTCTAATTAACTGACATCTGCATTAGGCTGAACAAGAGTCCCTGCTTGAAGCTATCCACTTGTTTGTGTTATGAAATGTGTCCTTCTTTTATGTTACATTTTGTCTAGATTAGCTCAGTCTGTACAAAACAGATGATCTAAAGGACTGATGTTTCTTTTAAATATCTTGTAAGGCGAGTTTGTCATTCTGCTGTCTACATTCCTGCCTACGTGACCAGGGCTTATGCTGGTGAGCCTGGCCAGAGCTGGTTTCTAATCCTTCTCAGTGGATTATTTGCTCCTTTTATTTGAAGCTGCCAAGAGGTGTAACTTCAGATAAAGATGGGATATGAAGACCCATAATAGGGGAGGATAAATGGGTCAATTTGTATGTTTTAGATCATGAAGCAGCCATCAGGTGTAAATACCTAAATCAAGCTAAAAACATTCCTAGATTGGAAGGGGTGATCTGTTTATGAAAAGATATTGCCAGATCTACAGATTGCCACTTCTCAGATTGGGAAATGTTCAGATTTCAGCATCTGAAAAAGAAAATGCATGTTTTTAGTGCAAGATTGTTTGTACAGCACTTAGTAAGTTAAAGCCACTGATTTGCAGAATTTCATCACAAGCAGCTGTCTTGTTTTGCTATGCGTGCAGTTGCCATGTACTTGTTCACACATTTGCTTTGGGCAAAGGCTGTGAGTCTCATTAGTAAAGAGGATGTGAAGTCAGGATTCTGTTACGTTTCTACCTCTGTAGAAGCTTCATACTCAGTGACAGGCACTGCAGAAAGCTGTTTGCTCTTGCTCTGTGTATAAAATGTAGTAGAGTTTTTTTCTTTGAATACTAGTTAGCCACTTGTTTGCGGGATTAGACTATCTCCTAAGAAACAGTTATGGATATTTGCATTTCCAGCATTCATTTGGTGGCTGTTTGGCTAAACCTGACCACTAACAGCCATTTCCAGATACCTGTATCTGCACAATTCTGAAGGTAGTAGCTATGAGGAGAGATGAAAACTAGTGACAAGCAGCTACCAGCTGCTTCAGTCATCACATGCTTTTGTCACTCGTGGTCAACACACACATAATCCTGAATGGGTTTAGAGCATTTTCCATTTCTTGCTTGATGGGGAGATTGTTAGGAATACAGGCTTACTGGGAGTGTGGGAGGCTAACAGTGTATACTGTTACTTCAAAGATGACGGTAGATCTGTGAAAGCAGGTTGCATTAGTTCTTTTGCTTAGGGATCAAGTTGTTTCCCATTATTCTACTCATACATAAAAAATATGTTTCTTACTCTACTCTGTGTGTAACAAAATAAATCTAGTTCTGGTTTAGTTATACTGAAATGTTCTCTTTTCCAGCTTCTGCTAAGAAAGGTTTTCAGTAACCAAAGTATTTATTCACAGCAATAGAATTTCTTTTTTCCTTATTGTACCATATTTTATACAAACCAATAAAATAATTTTTATGTTATTTTCCTAGCATGTATCTCAAGACATACTTGGAGACATACCTAGAGGATAAAAGTAATATTTTTTCTCTACCTTAGATTCCAAGCCTTTCCCCTCCTCTCTCTTTACGTCCTCTTTACTAGTGGACTACGTTACTGCACAGTGTGCATAGCCTTTCACAAAAGTTACTAGGTCAAAAATATAATCAGTACCTGAAGTTCAGAATACTGTTAATGTTAAACCAAGAAAATTCACGTTAAGTAGGATGGAATGCATCATTCTTGCAATTGTATTTTCACTTTACAGAGACCGAGAATCACTGGATGTAGCAACATTACATTCCAACTTCAGTGCTGGAATTTCGTCTTACAGAAAAATCTCAACAGAAGCTGAGTGGCTTTGTACTTCATAGTATCTGAGGATCTGAAGGTGATAAACTTGCCTGGAAGCTGGAATTCTTTGATTAAAAAGCAGGTGTTTTCCTTTCCAAGAGGAGGCATTTTTTTTAGCCTGAGGTGTTAATGGAACAGTGCTTCCATGCTGACAAGCAAATACATAAGGAAATTTCCAGCTGTTATTCACTGTGGAAGGGTTAACTAGGACAGTTTTTAAATTACACTAATAATGAAGTATGTGCTCAAGTATTGGTGAAAGAGGGCAGAAGGTAATTTACTAGACTGCTGGTTCTATTTCACTGGAAAGTAGAGCTCAGGAAACTCTGCTTAACACCTGGCCAACATCTCTATTTTTTAAGTCCTATTGTTTCCTAGTTATGCTCCTAGGCATATACTGAGTAATTAATTTTACCTGAAGCAGTGCGACTAGTCATGATTGAATTCTTGATTCATCACACTGGGTTTGCCAGAGATGTGCATGTGTAATTAGTGCTGTCACCTTCTTCTAATAGAAAATCTGCACATGTTGTAGTAGCAGTGATGATATATTCTGCTAGGTCATGGCATTGCTTTTGCATAATCTGTTTTCTTTCCAGACAGTATCTGTGAGTAGCAAACAGAGGAATGAGGAAATAGCACAATCCAGAAAACAGAGGAATAGCAAATAATTTTTTAGTGTGGCAAAAGGTTAACGTGAGTGAGTCCCAAAAGGTTTGTTTATCAGCTACAGTAAAAGAAAGGTAATTGGCAAGGACATAAGCAGTACCAAAAATGTGGCTGAATTGAAAGTGAGAAAAAATATGGGAAATCTCTTAACTAATTTCTACTAGAACTGTCATAAAAGACACACATACTCTGATTTGGAATAAGAGGAATGAAATCCAAAGAGATTGAGGCTGGAAGAGTTAGCATCTAATCTCATATTTCTACAAAAAGACTGAGCAATTCCTGGTTTATAGCCCTGAAAACATAATGGAGCCCTGGGGATCACTGACAAAACAAGCTTCTGAGAGCCACTAGCACTTAGCAAAATTGACTTCAGTTAATCAAAATATTCTTTAGGGAGAGGAAAAAAACCCAACACAACTGCTGGTTTGGAAAGCTGTAGAACAAGCAACTATGCGTAGATGGTTAAAGAAATTTAAGTTCCTTGCAGTCAGGCTCAGTGACCTATAATGACAGTATCTAATGGGCAAACTTAAATAGAATGAAAAGTGATTTAAGGGCTAGACTGGTGGGAAAATAAAGTGAAAGGGAGGAGAGTGGCACTTTGCTCATGTTTTATTAAAACATTTCTTGAGTGAGTTGTGTATGAATCTGCAAGCATGTAAGAGACCACAGCAATAGCAGGTGTATAGAGAACAGAATTATCTGGCATGCGTGATCTGGAATATCAAAATGATCCACTATGAAGAAACATTTCCCATTATTCTGACTTATGTGCCACTTGCCTGTAGGCATAGGTAAAAGGAGGCATTTAATTATAACTGATACCCCACAGTTCATGAAAGTCCTTGGTATTTTTTTGAAGAGCTCATGTTGAAATCTCTGGTGCAGGAGTTTAAACTAGCATGTAGGTTTGAAGTCAGCTTCCTTATAATAGTAGAAAATACATTTTATTGTATTCTGGTTATAACTGTTCAGTTCTAGTTGCTTTAAAAGCAATCCAGGGGAAATCACCCTTTCTATAAGCCATTGGAATGCCTAATATTATAAGAAAAAAGAGAGTAGTTAAAATAGGAAAAAAGGACAAATATTGCAGAAAATATTTTTGAAAAGTTTCCATTTGCTTTTTATAGGGACTTAAGAATCATAGAAGACTTCAAGAAGCTCTTGTGTCTTCGGGTCCAATCTGTTACCACAGTTCATACACAGGTACATACAAGCTGTCACACAATACGTGTCTGCGTTTGGGTTTTTTTCTGAGAAGAAATATGTTATGATGTATGTGTCTCACAGTAATGGAATAAATGTTTTTATTTCAGTGGAGTTTAAATTAGCCAGTTGTGGATGCCAGGGAAATTCCAGCATTATGAAATGCCCTGCAGCTTTTTCTTGCTGAATACGTCACTGTAAAACAAAATTTTAGTTTTGTCTGTCTGTATGTGTTATGGTGCAGAAGTTGCTATGTAATGTTCCTCCCTGACCAAATGCCAAAAAGTTAGGAGTAGGAGTGGACATAGTTTAGAATAAGAAGCATTGTTATGGGAAAACACTTCTGTTTTCCTTACCTGAGCAGTATACTGGAAGGAGGAAGATGGGAATGCAAAACCAAATTAAAGATTTAAATCTTTAGATGTGAATGTGGAATCCTAGGTGGCTGTGTCAGGAGAAAGGAAAGTGAAGTGTCATGGTTTATTCTTGCACTGTCTTCAAGGGGATGATACATGGAACAGAGCATATGTCCGTGTCTCGTGTAATGAAAATGGAATAAAAATTGTTAGATACATAGTTCCAGTTGCTTTAACTCTGTTTAGTCCTTTTCTATAATTTTGCTCTTTATTTTGAACAGAGGTTGCTGAGATATAATTCAGTTGAAAACTAATTTACTAATGAACTTTAATTGAGTCTGATGATCAGTAGAAAATTTCTCAGTCTTTTTTTTCTATGATATAACAGGGATATAACCATAATCTCTCCCATGTTCTCACAGAATGGCTTGGATTGGAAGGGACCTTTCAAGGTCACCTAGTCCAATCCCCAGACTCAGGCTCACTAGCAATTCTTCTTGCACAGTGCTTCTTGAGGCTTCAGTCTACATCTCTTAGCTCTTCAAGCTTGTTTTGGTGTGAACTCTATGATTCTGGCCACACAATAAAATAAAGTCAAAGGTTATGTTCTCTCCATCAGGACAAGCTATGTGAATGTTGTTTAATACATTTTGTCATCTGATGGAGGGAGGGAAGAAGAGCTGAATCTCATGCCTTACGGGAAAACAAATGGGACCAATAAGAGGAAAGATGAGCCAAAAATCACACTATTATTTTGTGCTAGCTTAATGTCTGCCTTGTTGTGCCCAAAGGTAAAGGCATAGTTATCAGCACCATTTATCAGGTACACCATTTTAGTATAAACTTGTTTAAAACAGGGTAGAGCCCCTTTTTCATCTTAATTAGACAGTAACCCTTTGATTCCAACTAGGCCTTCATTTTCTAATTATTCAGTACATAATATAATGTCATTAAACATCTTTGAGTGGACAGGATTGCTCTAAAAGCTTTAGCTCCAGAGCTCTAATATTAGGCTTTTGGCATTCATCCCTGTGTGTGAAAAGCAGTCAGTTTGTTTACCAGGAATTTAGATTTATATTACTGGGGGAATTAGCAGTGAGCTATTAGTCTGATTCAGGCACTTAACAATTGCTGATCATCTCCTCCTAGCCTGGGGATAATGGAGGTGATCAGCTGGAAATGGAAAGTATGTGGGATTATTTTCATGAATGCACTTGGAGAAAGTGCTGCATCCCCTGACCTCTCCTAACCCTGGGGTTTGCAAGAAACCCAAATACCAAGTCACTTCCTGGAGGAGTGCTAATCACCTATAAGAAGAGCTTCCATTAGAGACTAAACCAAACTCAGCCTCAACTGACCCTCCCTCATCTGTAAAAAGGTTCAGCCACAAAATCCCTTGAGGTAGAAATGATTAGCCTCTGATAATATTTACCAGTATCTGTTTTGATAGGGGAAGCAACTATAGAATAGCAGCTGGTTTTGATTCCACAGCAGTGCTGAATGATCCTACTGAGCTCAGTAATGTTGGCTGGCTTCTTGCTTCTCCACTGTTGTCCCCAAAAGCTTTGTCGGGTTGATGGACACCTCAAAGAGTACTTTGAAAGTTATTCTTGTTTAAAGTTGCCGACCGTTTTAGAAAATACGGTGCCTTGTGATTTTTAGGATGTGCTGAAAAAGACACTTTCATTCTGTACAGGTGCAGAATCTGTAGTGTGGTCTTGTCAACTTAGTTTCCTTTTATTCCCAGCACATTTCAAGAGGCGTGCCAGTGATCTGTAACCAGGAATTGCTGTTTGAAGTAAAGCTTAGGTTGCCCTCATCTGTGATACATTGTGCCCCTCTTTAAAAAGAAAACTGCAGTCACTTGATTCTTACTGAAACAAATGCGTTTGTTGGAAGCAGTTGGAATTATTTTAATGAGTCAAGAACACAATAATTCTGGACTTCTAAATTCAAGGCTTACCTCTGGCATCACTTTGCACATGACCTCAGGCAATAAATATATATTGCTTCTCCCATTTATCATATCAGATACAACTTACCTGACACAGCAACTGAGCTCACTGCTGGAGAAGGACTATGTGAAATGCCCTTTTAAAACGCTACGTTAGAACATGGTAAGGCATTTAAAGCTATATTGGAGTTCTAGAAGCCATGTCTGAAGTACCTGGCAGTGAATGATGTCTGTAAAACTGGTTGTTAAGATTGCTTCCTAAGAGATTCCATCTAACTCTGTTCTACAGATTTCATTCCCATAATTCCTCCAGAAGGAGACAAGGACCACAGCTTCTTTTAAATGCACATGAAGGCAGGAGATTTCTAGAGTTGCAAGATAAATTTTATTTGTGAGATTTGGCATTATTTTACACTTTTAAAAATAATCTACATTACAGCAATTATAAGGTTCCCTCCTTGTATATGCTTGCTGAGAGCTCAATGTTAAGACTGTCAGGATAGAGAATTTTTATTAGATTGGTTTTGTATTTAGACCAAAGGTACTCATGGGATGTTGTATTCCAGTTTTTGGGGAATAGAAGCTGAGGGGCTTTTGTAAATTGCCCTGCAGCATGGTTAATATGAACCGTTCTGAATGGGTTTAGGTGACTGCCAGTCTGAAAAGTGGTGGTACTAACAGAACTGAACTGATACTGTCATGACAGTTCTAGTAGTTATATTTGTGTGTGCATGTTGTATAGCTGGATAAACTTGATATTTGGATCAGGTGTTACAAAAGTCTAAGTGAAAATGGGTTTGTACTTGTAGCAGCATGAGTACCTATGAATGAGGTGTATCTAGAGGGGAATTTTGTTTGCAGTATTTTATCAACAAGCCTGAGAAGCAGCCATGTATATAAAGGTGCATATGTTCATGCAAAAGGGACATAGGACACCTGGAGAAAAAACCCCAGCTGACATGTTCTGCTTTAATTTCAGTCTAGAGCAGGATTTGTCTGTGTCGAGCATTTTCCTGTGCAATCCAGGACATAAAGGAGGCTGTAATTGCAATCAATAACCACCTCAGTAGCAGCAAGAGGCTAAAGGGCCACAGTACCCTGAACATGAATAACAAAATACTAATACCTTTTTTCCATATCAACCTGTCACAGAGCACTAAAGCTGGGAAAGAGGAAGGATCATAGTGCAGATGTGTGAAAGATGAATGCAGTATACTGTGTGTGGTACAGACAGCTCTGGGAAATTTACTTCATTATTCTCACAAATCCTCACTGGTTTGTGGAATACTGGAAAGAACAGTATTTTCTTCTTCCCTGTCACTCTCCACTAAATTCTGGAGATGTTAAACACTATTACACTACAGTCAAGAGTCTTGACACATTTCTAGTCCTACCATATGGCAGATGGTCTAATGTAGACATTAGACCACTGTTTTCATTAAAGAATGTTAGCAAGCAGTGGAAACAGTGCTGTCTCTTGGTTCAAACAGCTTATTTCAGTAGGCAATCGGAAATACCAGCATTCATACTCCTCTTTATTACGAAGACATGATATTAGTTCCTGCTGCATGGAAATAAGATGTTGCTACTCTTTGTAACAGGGAGATGGTCCTGGTTCATGCTGTGGTTTCCTCGCCCTGCCTACCCAAGAAGGACAGAGAAGGCTGGAATTTGAAATGGAAATACTACCACTGTAGGACAACTGCTCTGATGGATGTGGCAGCGTAAGATTCTGTAATGAGAGGGTGTCTGACAGTGACAGGGAATCACAGCATATTGCCTAGCTGGTGATTCCCTGGAAACAGATAAAGCATGGGGTAAAAAGAAATACCCACCTGTGCTGCATCTATTTAGGACTGTAATATTGTTTGTCTGTGTATAATATTGTTCAGATCTGTTGTATCTCATAAGATGGGCAAGGAGCACCATATGTGTGCATGGAGGAGCTGCTCTGAGGGGAGTTTCTCTGGCTATCCTGAAGCATAGGCTGTCACAAGGCAACTCTCACACACAATTGATTGTGGACTATTAACCTATGCTCAGAAATCAATATTCACTTAACACCACATTTTAACAGGCAAATGCAGTACAAAATATCAGCAGTTACACAGTGCACACATTTACACTCAGAATAAACAGGTCATGAGACAGAGGCGGGCGGAGGAGGAGGAGAATGGGCAGGCAGTGTGGATAGGGACAGTGATAATTTGAGTATCTGGGGAGGTATGTTGCAACAAGGTAGTTGCAGCTCCCAGACATTTTTGCAACTGAATGTCCCAGGAGTTTTGTGGTCAATACAGCTTCAATGAGCTATATGCATTCTGTAAGCATTCCTAAGAAGATTTGTCCTGAGGCCAGGCAAGGTCATCCTTTACTAGATGAGACTATATTTACTGGGCTTGAGCACAGAAATCCATCTTAACCCACAAAACCCAAGTCTGTTGTTAGCTGTGCTAGTGGATGATATATACATGTTGCAAAGGGCAAAACAGAAAGGAGCAAGAATATAAAACGCCATATAGCGTCCTTGATCTGGGATGGTATTTTTCATGTACTTAAAAGAATGGATTTGAAAAGGGAACTGGAAGTAATCCATACCTGGTGCTTACCGGGAGCTCTTCCTCAGGCGTACAGTCATAGCATGGTTTGGGCTGAAAGGGACCTTTAAAGGTCATCTAGTCCGATCCCCCTCCCAGAGGTAGGGACATCTTTCAGTAGACCAGGTTGCTCAAAGCTCCATCCCACCTGTCCCTGAACACTTCCAGGGTGTTCACACACACATGTAAACATACACACTTACCACGTGTATGTTTATTGAGTTTTACTTGCAATCCACCCTGCGGTGTGGACTTCCCGGCTTTAGGATGGTATGCTCTGCTCTGTGCCTCCATAGGCTTGACCCACGTGAACGTCATCAGGTTCAACAAGGCCAANGGGTTTAGATTGGACATAAGGAAGAATTTTTTTTACAATGAGGGTGGAGAGACACTGGAACAGGTTGCCCAGAGAAGCTGTAGATGCCCCAACTCTGGAAGTGTTCAGGGACAGGTGGGATGGAGCTTTGAGCAACCTGGTCTACTGAAAGATGTCCCTACCTCTGGGAGGGGGATTGGACTAGATGACCTTTAAAGGTCCCTTTCAGCCCAAACCATGCTATGACTGTACGCCTGAGGAAGAGCTCCAGAAAGTGGGATGGCTGGACACATTGTGTCAGCTCCCTCCCTGCAGTCAGAAACTGAACCCTGCACAAGTTCTGACAGAAGTCATGCCTTTGTTTTAAAATACTGCATTGGAGTATTAGCCTGACTGTTACCCAAAATGCTGATGTAGCAGAAACAATGGTGGGCACTGTATCTGCAGAGCTCAGTGGCAATATGCTTGGAGGAAAGTGGCATGCAAGTTGTGGGGAGGTTTTCAGTGACTGCTGTTCTGGGTTAAGGCTGTTCCTGTCCTCTTTTCTGTAAGCTTTCTGTTTTCCAAAGGTAAATCAATAGTGAGAGGTGCCTGGATATGGAATAAGATTAGTAATACGGGAAGGAAAGACGCCGTTTATGCCGAGTTAATGTGGGCTCAGCAACAGGGGCAGTAACAGAACCAGAGATGGCCAAGAAACAGCAGCTCCAGAATATACAGAGGATGCCATAGGCATACTGCTGTGTTCAGAGATGTCTTGCTGTGTCTTCCCTTCAGCCACCTAGGAAATGAAAGGGAGGAATGAATCCCAGTTAGACACATTTTTGCTCAAATGTCTGGCTGCAGAGCTTCCAGTTCTGAGCACTAATGTGAGACTGTAGGAAACTCCTGTGGCCAGGCAGCATGGTCTCCTATTTCTGCTCATCTCTAGAAGGAATAACTTGAGGTCAAGCGGTCAGGGATTCTGCATGCATGTGGCATCCGTTGCTTTCATGTGCAAAATCACAAATTTCCAGATCCAAGGTTTTTTAGCTACTGTCTCTAGGTCACTTGACTCGCTGCTTTGTGAAGGCATCAAAGCAATGCATACCTGGGACATTTCTGAAGCAAGAGATGTGCTGGCACTGCCTCCTTGGAAGCTTAGGGAAGATGGATAAAATAAGTCTTCCTGTCTTTCTAGAGCTGTCTGCTTCAGGTGCATTTGAGACCAAATGGTATTTTCTGCAAACAGAAGTAAAGCAAGGGTCTTATTGTGCTTTTCAGATGCACACCTTGGAGTCTAGTAAACAGAAGCCTAGGGAAGCTGTTTTAGGAAATGCACTCACAGGCTGTGTGGCATTGACTTAGAAAATAAGTATTCTCTGTCCAGTGAATGGCCTGTTAGTTTGTGGGTTTACTTGTGAGGTTAAGCAGACTCCAAAGCAAATTGCACTCTACTTGAGGACCCTGGGTCCCTCTGGGACTTTCCCAGCTGTGTGTTTTATAAGGGGCACATACACAGTGTCTCAGATGGGTCTTTAGGTTTCAGGTGTATCTATAGTGTGTTGGGTGTAAGGCTTTTCTATACAGCAGGGGGTAGGCTTAAATATTAATAATTTATCTAATGATGCTAGTTTATTTTTTATAATTTGGAAGCTTTAAAAAACATCAAATATTTAAATCTTATTAAGGTCTGTTGCTAAAATGCTAGGAAGATAAAGAAATACAGACTTAGAATTACATAGTTGCATGTAACAGGACTTCTGTAACTGCTACGCTGCTTAATCTGTGTCAGGGGCTACTTACCTTGAATAAATAAGTGAGGACCGAAGGCAAGCACAGGAAAGGAGGGGGAGGAAGGGAAGCCAAACCCCATAATCCTGGTGCTGTGCTTACTCAGCAACCTATGGATCCAGCATGTCTGACCTCACTTTGTGATTTTATTTTTAAAACCCCTTCATTTGAATGCTGTTTAAAAATAGCTTCCTGGTGTCAAGATGGACACAAGTGTTGCCAAAAGATACAGAGAAGATCCAGACTGGTCCCATAGATTGAATAGGAGATCATGGAGGTGCTACAGAAGAGGACAGAGCTATATGGAAGAGCAATGCACCCTTGGATCTTGAAATCTACAGGATTTTAATTTCCTTGTGCTGAGCTGTTTCTCTGATTCTGTGATATGATTGATGCTTACCGAGGCATTTGTTGCTCTCAAACATGCCAAGTATCTGGTCACACTTCTCCTTCTGGTTGCCACTGCTTTCACATGTACACCACAGGGAGACCTCCACACTGGAGTTACTGACGTAGTTGGGTGTCATGGGTGTACCTGTCCCAAACCCCCAGAAATTGCAATCAGGATTTACTTCATCAACTGAAAAAAGAATCATGAGTCCTGTTACACTAAATGGCATGCCACCCTGGAGGCAGAAGCCTTCTCTTGTGAGATGCATGTTACTCAGGAGAGGTCAGGAGCCCCTGCAAGGTGACCCAGGCCTGGTGAATCTAAGCAAAGTCTGCTAGGCTGTGAGGAAGTGTGGAGATTGCTGCCTGTGACTCAGGCAATCTGCTGGTGAGGCGTGCTGATAACTGAAGCTGGTGTTAGCGTTAGATCAAAGGATGTGGAGCACCCTGCTGCAGTGTGTAGGCACTCTCACGTGTGTAGCTGCCAGTGCTGTGTGGCCAAATGCCTTTAGCCAGACAAATGCTGCACATTGTAGTGAGCCATTCAGCCAGAGTTCATTTAGCACAGAACCAGCAAAGGCATCTGGAAAACCTGAGGTTTAGCCTAGATTTACAAAGATATTGCTGATCTTTACAGCTCTTCTTTTGAGCCACTCTGAAAAAGCATTAGCAGGTTGGCAGTGAATGCCTAAAACCAAAGATGACCTTCCTTCCACAGCTGCTAGCACCATGTTCTGGCTGGCTCTGAGCAGACAGTGTGGACAATACTAACAAACTACTACAACATTAACAAACAATCAGTGTTTAAAAGTCAGGCACTAAAGGAATGTCGTGTTTAATGGCTGCTGTGATGGGAGGTAACTCCTGCAACAGGAATTACTCAGTTCATACAGGCCCATGCTTGCCATGCATTAAGAACACTTTGCACCAGCTGATGATGCAAACAGATGTTCAAAAATCTCAGGCACGTGCCGCTGATTTGACAGCAGAGGATCATAGAATCCTATAATGTTAGGGATTGGAAAGGACTTCTAGAGATCATAGAGCCCAACCACCCGACAAAGCAGGATCACCTAGGGCATGCCACACAGGAATGCATCCAGGTGGGTTTTGAAAGTCTCCAGAGAAGGAGCCTGTTCCAGTGCTCTGTCACCCTCTAAGTGTCTCTTTATTTTGAGGTGGAACCTTCTATGCTTAAGTTTATACCTGCTGGGGTAACAGAGAGCAATAAATGCCATGGAAGAGCTCTCTTTGGGCTGCATTTACTGCAGAAGCAAGAGGGAGTACTGGCATCAATTAGCCTAAGGCATATTCATTGGTATACTGAGTGCTGTCTCCTGCAGGAGAGCAAGATGGTCCTTTACAGCATCACAGTGTGTCTGCAACTTTGTGCCTGAAAACATCCACTCTATGTTCTTGTGGTATCACTTACCAATCATCCCCATGTAAGCCTGCAGGCACGCAGCATGGTTGTGCTGAAAGCAACCATCTGGAGACATGTCTGCAGGTTGACAATTTTGTTGGAAGTCAGCCAGTCGGGATCTGTAGGGAGGAAAAGGAGACTATCAGTGTCTATGCCATTCTCTTCTCTTGGCTAACATCCACTGCTGCTGGACCTACTTGCAGATGTGGTCTTCTAAGCAGGTGTCCAAAAGCCAGAGGCAATTTGGTTTTGTATTATACTGGAAGGAACAATCAGGAACAATAGTTTTCCGGCGTCGTTCTCCGCAGAGTTCATCTTGACATGGACAGAATAGGATCCTTTTAGTGAAATCCTCAGGGACTTTCTCAAAGAAATTCCTTAGCCCTTTGTGGCATTTGCGACGGTCACACACGTCCTCACTTCCTGCTCCCTTGGTGCAGATAGAGGCATAGTCTGTGCGCAGACGAACACACTTCTTGCTGAGATTACAGACATGAGTTGCTTTCAGGCATGGATTTGTGGCATCTCCTGCTAACTGTGAGCCTAAAAAGCCAAAAGAAACCCAGAAACAATGAAGCAAGTCTCCAGAATGATTCTGTGGAAATAGCAGTAGCCATAATTTGGTGGTCATATTGGGAACATCAAAAAGAGCAAAGCAAATTATTTGTGCTATGTCTCTGAGACTGCAGTTATGCTAGTTACAAAATCGTATTTTTTATCAGTTCATGTTAGGGTCTTTGTTTCAGAGAATGCAGCACTGTGGATTATCCCCTGTTTCATGGGTCTGGATCTGTGGCTGTATTTACACTTGGCAGGGGGAACAAATCTAAGCCAGTATCCAGAGCAGGTGTTCCCTGATAAAAGGTGCTATTATCCCAAATTGTTCTTAGTAATTTTCAGCTCCTGAAAAGATAAAGAGGGCAGCATTATATCCTGTAATCATTGCAATCCTTACCCGATAGCAGAGCTGCCAGTTTGTTATAATCTGTCTTCCAGTGTTCTTCATTTGCTGGATTCTCATAGGGAGAGGTCTCCAAATTGAAATAACCTAGGCAATATACAAGATACTTTATGCAGTGGGAGAAATGCTTTGTGACAAGCCTTTATTATTTTTTTTAATTGATTTTTTTTTATTATGGTATTTGTGCCTGGCTGTTTCCTCAGGCTGAAGTTCAGAGATGCTCTGTCTTGCTCAAAGCCAAATGAGAAGAATGGTTCTGCTGGAGATGCAAAGGTATTGCTGTATAAAAACAGCATTACATTTTGTCATCAGACTTCCTCTGGCTGGAATTTGGTCTGTGTTGTCATTTGTTTTTTCTCAGCCTCACTACTAGTCAGGAGATGTGCAGCACAGGCACTCTTTAGTGGGAAGCCAAGTAAAAGCATCCCACTAAAGCTGGGAAGAAGCAGCATGCTCAAGGATGCCATTACAACATGTGTCAATCATGTCTGGTTTCAGTGGTGGACAGACACAACATTCTGAGGTGATTTTCATAGGTCTCCCCTCACAGCACTAGCTCTGACTGTTCCAGAGTAGTGATTTTGTCTTTTAGGGTCACCGGTGTATTTGAAGGACCAGTCCCAGACCAGATCAGCTTTCTCTACTTATCAAACAGAGCAGTAATGCTTCACTAGGAGATGTGGCTCCAAAGTGATACCTGCAGTGTTGGGAATTGGCCTTTCACAGCTGTTTTCAGGTGTGGGGCAAGGGTGAGCCTTACTAGATCTTGTAAATTCATATTATTTCATCTCACCATCTGTCATGCTGGAGTGAATGGTCCAGAAAATGCGTAAGCAGTGCTCCTGTCTCTTCATGCGCCGGTGACACCTGCAGTGCAGCAGAGAGCTGTTTCCAAGGTCTAACTCTGCATTCAGACACCTGACCCTGCTGTCATGATCCAGCGGAAGGAAGCGGGTCTTAGCCAGGGCACAGTGTTCCAGGACCCTGTAGGTGGCATTGCAGGTGGAGTCCGAGAGACAGAGCTGTTCTGCTGTTATGCAGTCACTCCTTGACAGAGCCAGGAGGTCTCCTGGTCAATGAGGGAAAAAGATTGTTAGGTTGCAATCACAGTGATTGCCACACAAGCACCTAGTCATTGTTCTGTAGGCATCCCACATTCAGTAAGGAGTCCTCTGAAGACCCAGAGCTGGCTGGGGTCTTTCACATGGAGCAGTCTCCATTTCACATGGAGCGGTCTCCATTTAGAGACAAAAGGATGAGTACTGTAAGAAAGAGGGACCAAAAGGTTAAAGAAAAGGCTCAAAATTAATTTCAGTAAAACCCTTTTTTTTACCACCCTTAACTCTGGCCAGGATCAGGGATGGCTCTCTTATTTTACGGAGTAGTAAATCCCTGTGGAAACCTCAGGGTTGTGAAGCCTGCTTTGAAGAAGCTTTTCTATCTGGGTAATGAAAACCGCAGCGCAATAAGCACGTAGTAACACCATACTGTGTGCTGTGAGTCAATGCTGCTGCCACTGCTCAAGTACATACTGCTCATTAGGAGAAGTACTGAGAAAGCCATTTCTGGAAAGTAAAAGCAAGTCCTTTACTGAGCTTGGTAACTTCATAAGAATAAGAATGCATATTTTTTGCATAATAGAATAAATCTTTAACATAAGATGCAAGTAGTTTCACACAGAAGTACTGATGCACAATCAGTTTAAATATACAGAACCTAGTCCCTGAAATCCCTGCCAAAAATGGGATGCTGGGATGTAGGCTCAGCCTGCCAGCTTTCATCTGCTGGTTGCTTGTGAACTCTGACTACAGCTGTGTGTGCGCATATTTGCATACCACATGCATTTATGATATATATACACACATGTACCACCTTATGTGGAAGTATTAAATAATCTCCATTTAACAACATAATCTTTAAAACTAGACTTCTTTTTCAGCTTTTTATTTTTTTTATATGGACTTTTGTCGCCTCTAATAATACTAGAGTGATACCTAGCATTATGTTGTCACAGGTAGGTGAATTCAGTCTCTAATCCTTCTTCATTTCTCTATTGTATGAATCTGTACAAGTGCAACGAAGACCTGGAACAAGGCTACTTGCTAATAGAATTTATACAAAGACTAGTATGTTTGTTCCCCTCAGGACAGTGTTGCTTGGCTAGTTTTAGGAAACAACTGTGCTGAGCCTTACATCTACCTTTAGTGATCTTTGGCTGCCTCACCTTAGGTGCCATTCTCTTGTTCAGCAGATGCAGTAGTACTATTTCAGTGTCCCATGGTACAGCCCACAGTACCTGGTATTACCATCTTCACCATCTAATTTGTTCTCTCACTTCCTTCACTTTTGCTGGCTTCATCAGTTTATTTGCAGTAAGCAGTAGGCTGCATAATGCTATGCTGGTCTGCTTCTCAAACTTTCTTCTTTTCCTGCAGCCCAGTAATATTCCTACAGCATATAATACTATCTGTGTCTGTCTCACTTGTACAAATTTCTCTGCTTTTCTAGCAACTTACTGTACTTTGCTGTTATCTGGCTGTTACGCAGAGATTGTATGACTTGTAAGCTCCCTGGAAAAAAAAAAATCTCTCATCAGAAGTGCTTTGTACCCCGCACAGTAGCTTTTGGTTAGGCTTCACATCTAAGCACCACCTTAATGAACATTCTGAGTGTGACTACATCCTGTAAGGTTGCAATCAGTACAAATTCCCAATAGCAAATTGGTCCATTCTTCCCAGTGGCTTTTGGAAGCTGAGCAAATGGATCTACTCCACAGGCCAGACCAAAGTACATCTCCCTCAGTATCCCACCTCCAGCAGTGGTTTGCAGCAGCTGTTGCAGGAGTTTATAAAAGGACAGGATGTACTTTCCTAGCCTATAAGAATTCTGCTCAGCAAGCACCTAAGCTCAAAGTGACATTTAAAAAACTTTAAAGTGCTACAGTAATTGCCAGGGTAGAGCAGAGCTGGATGTAAGTGAACTGTGCTTCTGCCACAGGCCTGCACCTGACGCTTCAGGTGAAGCTACTGTAAACCTCAAATGTAAAACAGTTCTCCTCTGTAGGCATCATTTAATAGCTGTGCATTCTCCCTAGGCATCATTTAATAGCTGTGCATTGTCTTAAGCACTAGTACTTGACATGTTTCATTTTTTAAAACCTTATCTTAATATTTCAGGTATTAATGTGAAAGAATAAGAAAGCTAATGCTTTCCTAGATCTATGGTCTATGTTGCAGAATATGTTGAAGATGCATGTGTGGGGGAGTCCCTTCTGTGGTTTAAAAAAAAAATGTTACAAGGTAATAGTAATTTCACAGACTGTGATTATTTATGCCCTAGGAAAAAGGGATAGGTAATACACTATCCCTCAATTCCCTCTTTTCACGCCACATCCTGTCATATGTATTATTTTGATGCCCCTGGTACACCATAATGTTGAAAGCAAGGATGGCTGTAGAAGGGAAACCTTTCCTTTATTAAGCACAGTTATAAAAGAAGCATTAGTATTTGGACATGGAAAAAATAAGGGAAATCCATTGTAATCATGTGGCTGCAAGTGCTACTGAGGTCTCAGTGCAGTAGCCCGTTCTTATAACAGGTATTATGATACTCAGCAGCTGCAGCTTTTTCTGAGCATAAAGCACTGACATCTCATAGCCAGGGTCTGGGAATGCTTCGGAGCGGGTTCATAATTTCTGTATGAATAATCACATCATCTGCAAAGACTGCAACAGAAATTAATTGGAAAGAGGAACAATTTCTACCCTTGGCTCTTGTGACATGGCAGTAGTAGAAGGCAGAGTAGAACAAACAGCTGCATTTCAGCAGGAGCTCCTTTCATCTTTGCAAATTGAGCCTCGTTCTCAGAGAACTATCATCCTGAGGCGTTTCCAAGGGGGACTGTGTGGTGGGTAGCTATTACAAAAAAAAAGCGCTCAGCTAAGTCAGTGTTAGAGAGGCACAGCAAGGTTCTGTTGAGGCAGGTCCAGCTAGAGATGCCGCTGGCTTTGTACCTTTTTCTGCCTCGCAGAGGGACCAGCTCCGGCCACCGGCCCCTCACTGCTGCGAGGCAGAGGAGCAGGGCATCCAGATCTGCGTTCAGGACAACCAATTCCCCCTCCCCAGAGCGCCCCTCCACGTCGGTCGCAGACAAATTTGCAGTTCACGTTTCGGGTCAGACCAGCACCTCGCTTTTCCCGGTTTGATAAGCGGTCTCTTCCCCATCGCGTGCACCCGGCGCAGCGGGGCGTCCCCCGGAGCCCGTGGCCGAGGAGATGGGCAGCGGCCGGGAGCCCCGAGCTCGGGAAGGGCTGCGAGCTCGGGAAGNCGGGCAGGACGTTGCAAAAGGATCGCTTTTAAAAGGGGCAGTGGAAGACTTTTGTCTGTTTATTGGTTGATAGCGCATCCCAACCCTGAGAGCAAAGCCGTCAGCGAAGAGCACCCACAAGGTTGTGCTTTGGTAAAAAATTAAGTGTTCAACAGACGGAGTGTTTTTTGAATAAATTCCCTTGGTGATGCCTTGGCGTACAGGAGGGATGAGCGAGCTTCTGATTTCTTCCTATTGGCTTTGGGTCTTGTTTCAGTATCTTACCTGTCACTGTCTCGTCCTTGCTTGACTTGTTTGCATCCACACTCAGGGTGGCATTTCTGAGAGCCTGCCTGGCACTGAGGCAGATGTGGTTTTTTTTGAACAGATCCTTCTTTGTAGTTTGCATCTTAAGGTCAAATTAACCAATGCAGAAAAGTATCAGTCCAACAAGTGCACATCAAACATTAGTATATGAAAACGAGGCAAAAACTTCTGCAAGTTGATGTTTGCACAAGTAGAGAGACCTCCCCCATCTGCCTGGAAAGCTGAACAAAAATGGTGCAAACATATTAAGTATTCACAGTCCAATTGGTGCCCTCCTCTTCTTGGGTTTTGAAAAAGATTGGTCCTTCCCCTTACTGCAGGCAGCTGCTGGGATAGCATCCTTCTGAATGTGAACAAGTTGTCCACAAACACCGGAGGCTCACTTTGTGTGTAGGGAGGAGAGAAGAATAATTCCTACCATGGCTTGAAGTCTAATCAAAGTTTATTACTTGGAGGAGCTTAAGGAAAGTGGGGGATGGAGTCTTTTAAACTTCGTAGTGATTTGTTTGCAGTTACCATTCCAGAGGAGGAAACAGTAGTTAGACTGAAGAAGAACTAGGAGCAAAGAGGTTTACTTATAATGATGATGTGAAAAAAAAAAAACAAAACCTAACTGAACAAACAACCCAAAAAACAACTGAACAAACAAACAAAAAACCCCAACAAAACAAAAGCACAACCAAAAACCAAACCACCACAAAACCAACCCAACAAGAAGTGGCCTGGTCCTGTGAGCTTCTCTTTTTCTTGGTGAGAAAGAATAAGTAAATGGATCTGAAAGTTTTTAATCTTGATCCAGATTATAACTGTGTCATGGTAGAGACCTGTATGGATGATTACTGAGGCTGAAATATTAGTACAGTAGCGTGCAACATGTGAGGCATAACAGGCAGGAGGAGAAGAGATGTTGCCTCCTATGTCATGGATTTGTACAGTTGCTTTGAGACTGTAGGAAGATATTTTCTAAGCAATTTGAGTAAGGAAACTGGGCACTACCATTTATGGCCAGGCTGTTTCATGGCTGCAAACCCAAGCAGAATCATCCAGTGCACAGCCGTGGGAGATTAGAGCTGCCCAGGCATCCCTCACTACGGGAGAATCAGTGGTACAGAACGTTTGTGGAACTCGTGGCTGACGTCTTGGTACAAAAGATGATGACAACCACAGGAAGGAAAGCTCTGCTAGACCTGACTGTAGTTGACAGGCATGTTTTTTTGAGAATATTAATGTAAAGGGCAGTGTAAAGAGAACATTAATGCAGTGTGGTTGTCAGTCTGTGATCCTTAATCCGTTGTTTCTACTTTGCTGTTCTTCCGCTTCCCCTAAGCAAAGGCAGATTTCAGTAAACTTAGTGCATAGATTACCAACGTCTCAGAGGAGAAAAGCCCAGAGAAGAGAGAATAGTGTGTGTGCCTTAAGAAAGAGTATAAACCATTAACCTTAACTTCCACCTCTAGGAAAATTCTGGAATGCATAAACAATCTGCTAGTGTGTGGAAAATAACAGGCTTGCTCTTTGTCTCCCAGATGGATTTGTCGAGGACCAACACAATATCTTCTGCACGGGATAACAACTTCTGTGGGGAAGGAAGAAAAAGAAGAGGTCGTAAGTACTGGGGGTCTTTAAGGACAGCTCTAAACAGGTCAGTTCAGCTTGGTATGAGAGAGTAGGTATACGATAGGATCTTTCAAGTTCTCTTCCAGACTGTTTCTGATTCTGTTTTTATAAATCTTTATTCAAAGCCCGATGAAAGATTAATTAACTCAGCTCTGACATAAGCTCTGCAGCAGATAAAAAAGGAAGGGGAAAGTTCTTCCTTCCATGTTAAGGCTTAATGCTATAGCAGTGTTTTCATGCTGCCTTGGCAAGTGGCCGAGTGGAGGAACCATGACCTAATGTCTGGTGAAGGGTTGCCCAATCCTCTACATTTCACTAGTCAGCACAGCCTGTGACTGCAGTGGTCTGGTCCCTTTCTCCATTTTTGCATATGTACAGGTATCTTGGCCTTCAACCCATGACATACAGGGCTATCACACACATGCAGAGCAGCACTGTAACCTCATTACAGATCTCAGAGTTAGCTTATTACCAGTCTCTCGTGACCAGAGCTTTCATCTCTCTTTCCATTTGAAATTGTATAGGCCAGCTCTGACCTATGGGGGTCATCTACCAGTGTAATGTATAAGAACTCAGGAATCAGTTTCTCTAATTCTGTGCCACGTCCAGGCCTTTGACCTTCTCAAACAGCTGCAGAAAGTGATCAACTCTGATCTGATTTCCTCAGCTTTTAGCACCAATTCCATGGTTTATGTTAACTTTGTTGCTCTTTGCAAGTTCATAGAGGTCTTGGCTGATTTGAGGTTAGTGATGTCAGCAGGTCCTGTGATTAAATAAGTATGTGATTAAGGCTCATGGTAAGTAAATAGTTGTCAGATCTTTGCCAGTATTTTGTTTTACTCAAAACTGAAGTGTTAGCCTCGTACATAAAGGTTGCATGGGGATTGAACACATGCAAAAATTGGATACCTTTTTCATTTCCTTCTTGTTCTAGCAGCTTTGTCCATGGCAACCTGTCAACACCAGCTGCAGTAAGCACCATTCTGTTCATGAGGCTAAGCAGTACCTGGGCTGTGTATCATCACTTAAACACACTCCCTTAAACACAACCCCCTCCAGAGAACTGTTACCATTTACACAGCAGACCTTGGGGCACAGTTGCCCAAACTCAATTTGCATGAAAATTCTTTGAGTCCAGAGCTATGCAGTCATATTCATGTGATCCCTCTCTCTTCCTAGGTCTAAAGAGAGTTTGATCCTCAGCAACTGGTTGGAGGGTGTCATCCCTGCACATATAAAAGTAATGGGCTGTTGCTCCGAAAGAGCTGAGGGAAACATCCAGTATTCTGTCATGGTCAAGTAGGCAGAAAGTTACCTTATGGAACCAGAGCCAATGTTATTACAGAGCTGCAGTTCCTTTCTGCTGAATCCCATGAAGACTGAACTTGTGCTCTGACTTCAAAGTGAACCATCTTCCTCTGCTTTTATTCTCTGCCTGATGTGCACGGAGATTAAAAGAGGATAGCTGTAGACAAGGTGATCAGGCATCAAGTTTGCATTGCCTGTTTCATTATTATTTCATCCTTGTGAAGGTTGTGTGGTTTTGACTACTACACTGAGACTCATCAGCCGAAGAGAGCAATTGCTTTTACAGCAGTCTAGAAAATGTATCCTCCCAGTACATGACAGGCAGCATGACCGGTCCAGCTTTGTACATTTCCTACCCTCACCGCCCCTCCTCCCCCACCCCAAAATACTGCATTACTTCGCTTCTCATTTTTGTTTTATCGTTCATGAGTCTGGATCCTCTGGTCCTTGCAGCACAGATTACAATCCAGCTGCCTCTAATGGAAAGTATTAGCAGCAAACCTCAGGTTCTTTAAATTCTTTGGAGACATTGCAGTTCATCTTCTTCATATTGCTTTCAGGCTATGAACAACTTGATACAGTTTTTCCTCTAGCACATTAAGAACTCATTTAGCAGGTTTGGACACATGGTAGGCCACATCTTTGTTACAGACTGCTTGTGAGGTGCATACAGAATCCCCTGTGAAACAAGAAATCCATTCACAGTCCTGGTGCTGTTTCCTTGTTAGCTGTTCCTCTCTTTGTCCACCAGAAGATTCTTACAGTATCTGCAAGACAATAGTTTCAATCTCCTCTTTTGTTCCAATCAAGAACAATGGACATTCCTTTCCATTAATGGGTGGCCCTTCTGAACAAACTGAGAGAACGAATCATTAGTTTCCCTCTGGAATGACTGTATATCACTGTAATAAAGCAAGTAACAGTTCCAGTGATGTTCTAGGCATTTCTTCTCTACATCTGCAACTGCCATAGACACTGAAGAAGGGGCTTGAGCAAGCAAGTATTTTGTTTACAGTATGCGCTGAGTTACTTAGTTATACCTCATTTTGTGTAGTACTAATCTTAGAAGATTATAGCACAGCGGTACTTCTGTGTTTTTTTTAGGATTTGATCATTACAACCCTTTTTGAGACAAAACCAGAGCATGTTACCATGCAATGCAGAAGATGCTGAGGCTCTGATAGCTGGGCCTGGGTCATTTGTAAGGAGTACTATCAGAGTACTGCTGCAGGAGGCAGTACAGAGGAGGGCTGTACAAACACTTCTCTGCCTGGGCTAATATTTACAGCACCACACTCTGCTTGTTACAGGGCTCGAGACAGACAGTAGATACTCACAGGTTAAATTAACACCTGTACTACAGAAATATTAACTTAATGCAAACAGCCCAGCAAAAGTTAACATCTATTTTCATAGAAAACCAAACAGAAACATTTTTCATTTCCTAGCACAAGTGCCAATGCTCCAGACAGCTCTGGCTGCTCATTGCCAAAGAAAGTTCGGGGCTTTGACATCAATAGCAGCTACCCAACGGTTACTGCTGCAGTATACGTGGTATTTGGCCACTTCTGACTCAGTTCTATTACTGTGTTCCTATGAACAAAGCATTCAAAGCTGCTCTTGTATTTTAGCCTCAGTATGGTTCACAGAAGGAAGATCAGAGACATTTAGGTGTCTGTCTGGAGAGGTACAAATGTTAATGGATAGACTATAACTTTGGTGAAGGTAACTGTCTGTAAATCATCCTCCAGGAGAAAGGAAATAGTGAATTTATGCTGATAATAATTTAGGGTGAGCAACTGACACGCTGAACAACAGAGCTTTAATCCAGAGGGACTTTGAGAAATGAGAGGACTGGGTCACCAGGCACCTTGTGAAGTTTAGGAAGGAGAGTGGAATTCTGTAACAGCAGACTGACCCCCATGCATCTGTTCTGACTGGGGACTGACTGGTTGGGGAGCAGCCCCACTGAAAGGACCTGGATGCTGCCACGGATACCGGTAAACTCTGATCCTGAACAAGACAACCCACTGTATTAGGAAGAACACGGCCAGAGACTGAAGTAAGTTATTCTTAACCTATTTAGCCGTGGTGTGGCCACACCTGGACCACTGTGTGTCATTCTCTTCCCCTGAAGTTCAAGAGGGATGTGAGGGAACTAGAGAGGGTCCAGTGGAGAGATACCAAGATGGTAGCATGTGACTTGCAAAGAGGTTAACAGAGCTGGGCTTGTGTGCCTGGCAAAGAAAAGTTTCAGAAGCAATTTATTATCAGCCTACAGCTACTTGGACTTGCAAAGGCAGCAAACCCAAACACGCTGGCAATGGCAAGTGATATAAAAAGTGATGACTGCCACAGTGTATAGCTTGGGCTGTTCAGGCTGGATACTATGAATTTATTATTGTGTTTTTTTTACATCAGTTGATGCAGTGCTAGAACAGGTTATCCAAAGACGTGTTGTAATCTGTATCCAAACTTGTAGAAAAAGCCACAGCTGACTTGCTGTTGTGTTGGTGGTAGTACTGCCTAGCACACCAGTTTTGGATTAGAGACTCTCTAAGTCCCATCCCACCAACTAGTCAAGGGAATGGCTAGTGCACAGATGCTTGGATGACAGATCCTGAAGCAATACAAGTCATGAGCAGTTCAGAAGAAAAACTATTTGTAAAAGGAAAGCCAAAATATTTCTTCAAGAGAAGAAAGGAGGAGCTCCTTAGAAAAGCACCGCTCTACAACCTTAGTCTAACTTTTTCAGAGACAAGAACATAGAAAAATGAAGTAGCTTCAGTAATGCATTATGCTAGATTTTGATTCAAAGTCATTTAAGCAATGCACTGTGAGCCTGTTGTTCTAACTGTGGTATACCCATGATGCAAATTGTCAAAGCAGCTACTTGCTCTCTCCTTGTATCAAGTGAAGCTAAACTGGCACACAGGACAGTGGATGTGTCAGTGTCAAGACAGACACAGGCCTTAGGGACAGCAGCAGTTTAGAGGCATGTACTATATTGAACACAGTAACAGACAGAAGAATAATGGAACCAAAACTAAGATTTTACTGTTCCTGTAGGCTGGCAAGGTAGGGGTATGAGAACAATCAAGTAACAGAACGTGTATTAGATTGTTTCCTGTGGATTCAGTAGCAGCCCTACAGCTGCTTGCAGTGAAATGGACTGAGTTTCCATTCATTCAAGCCATGAGACAGGGGTCTCCAAGGCATATTAGGCACAAAGATCAGTGGCCCTACCATGCTGCCAAATTCACTACTTTTCAGTGCTGTGAAAGGCAGAACTGGAGGCAGCAGGCTCCAGCTGCTTGCAGTAGGTTTTTATTTTAATCACTCCTGCGCATTTTCTCCTCTTTGCTTGTAAAAGAGATGGGCATATGGCAGGGAAGCAATGCAGGGGCTGTTTACTTTATATCTTATCAGCAGCATTAGGTGCTTTAGAGACTGCCAGGAAAGACCCAGGTACGAGCCGCTCCCATGTGGCAGGACTTTGGACCACAGCATAGAGCTGCTGTGTCCAGATGGATGAGGTTTTCTAGCCTACTAGCTCTTCCCCTGGCAACAGTGTTTCTAGGATTTCCAGTTTCTTTGTCCTCGGAAAAAAACCTCTCTTCCCCTCTATCCCACCTGTTCTTTTTAAGCATCCAACAAAGTACTCACCTTAAGAGCTATCAGCAAGATACTTTTGACACTCCAGGAAGATACCTCTCTGAGCTCAGAGAAGTTTTAACTGAGATTTTTATGCAGGCATGAGAGTCAGTCATAAATATAAGAGCAGACTTATGCAGTTGTGCCTTATGCAGTTGTGCTCCAGAACACTGAGGCTGTTTGGTTAATGGGTGAGAAGGTGAGGCTGGCCTCAGGGGTTCTGCATGCAAGCCAAATGGGTAATGCTGTCCAATTTTATTTTTTTTTTAGTAGCAGTATATAGACACTCTTGTGACATTGATTTTTTTTATTTTAAGTAACTCATGCTGAAGGGAAGCTGTGCCAGTAGCTAAGATGGTGTCATAGTTGTGCTCATGAACCTCTTTTAACCCAATGACCTAGATAATTTGTGATAAAATGGAAGATGGTTTAGCTTGATCCTCAGGGCCCTGCTCAGTGGTAGATCGTGTGGTTGGGAAGGTAGGATAGCTGGGAGTATCACAAAGGAGTGCAGCACCATCTCTTCTTGATGAACACACATACGCAAGGGTACATACTGTACTGGAGTCTGTAGCCCACCTAATGCCCTGGGGTGAAAAAAAATCCCGTCCTGCAGGCCTAAGAAGGCTCAGGAACATTAAATACTCTGCAGAGCTCTGCAGTTCCTGTCTGTGCCATCTTTCGGGAGAGCCCTGTCCTCACCCCCTGTTCCTAGGAGTGAGCTGTGCTGGAAAGGCTGCAGCAGGTTCCGGCCGTGGTCCCCGGCGCTGCAGGAGCGCCACCTGGTGGGCCCCATGCTCACACCGCCGGCAGGACCTGGGCAGAGCCCCCTGCGCTGTGCGTCCCCTCGGCCCGTGCAGGGGCGGTGTCCAGAAAACAGCGACTGCTGTGCTTGTTCCTACCGTCTCCAGAGGCTGTGCAAAAAAAACAACCAACAAAACAAACAAACAGACACTCTTTTCCTAGTGAGTATGATCATTTTGATGTCCGGTGGGGTTTGTTAGAGAAGAGCTGATAAATTAATATGGGCACATCTGAGAATCATAGCCTTCAAAAGTATTACTTCATAGGACAGGAGGAAGTTAAAACATATGTGGCTGGTAAACTGCAATTCATTTTACTCTGGCACCTAATAGAATTCTAACATAAAAGCAGTGTTTTCTTTTTTAACTCTACTGTCCTCACCTCCATTTCAGGCCCTTTTCAATTGTCAGGAGCTCTGTACAGACAGGTAACTTAGCTGTAAAACAGAACATACAAGCTCATTGTATATGATGATTAATTCTCAATTAGCATCAGTATTTCTTTACCCTGGTAATTTTCTTTTGTACTACACACAACCTCAGAAACCATGCCAAGCTGTTGGGAGTGAAAGAAAGCATCAGGATAGGCTTTATCCTAGCCCTGGTATCTCTGAAAACAGCCACCCTCAGCTGCTCCATAGGAAGCCATAAAAACGTCAGTAAGGGAGGCTTTGAGTAGCCTTCCCTTATAGAAAGCTTAAAGAAGGGGAATATTTTCCAGCAGCGATCCTGATTTCCAGTTTCTGCCATTCGTGAATTTCCCAAATTTGAGGTGTTTAGCAGTCATGAGTGGGCTTTTCTTTAGTGCATGTGATGGGTGTGCAGGTGGGGTTTTTGGTTTTTGATCTTTGCAAACTGGTTGCATCCCTAGCGAGGAGTTACATTGTTCAACTAACTGGAGTGGGGGGAGGGTAGAATAGAAGTATTTACTCGACACGTTTGGAACTGGACAGTTCCATCTGATAGTCATATTCTTCATTCCCCCCTTCCAGACAATTCAAGCGGCTATAGAACTGTCTACTCTGCTTCACTGTCTTTTCCAAACTTGTCTTAATTTCATTGCTTTTTGTACAGAGCTGCTCCACAGCTCTCCTTGTGGTCAGTGCCTTCTGTAGCACTCTGAGTGTGCTCGTGTTCCTCCAGAACGCAACTGAATAGCTTAACACCTATTTGTGTGCTTGCTTTCTGCATTGTTGGCAAACTGGAGGGACAGGGGTGGGGGGAAGAATGGTCCTTCTGTCAGTTTTTTTCTGCTACAGCGTCCTGGTTTGAGTGACAACAGGACTAATTCTGTTCAGTGATTTTCCTTTTCATCCCAGTTCTTCTCACTCCCTGCCCTGTCTGCAGTCAGCAGCTGTTTTCCCAGGCAGTGGCTGCTCCCAGCAGTGAGAACACCCCATGGGCAGAGTCACTACCAAGGGTTGGGGTGCAGACCAAGGCCACTGCTGGATGTTGTGTACCACATTGGGGGTGCAGGAAAGTGGAAGGCCACACCTGCAGGGAGGAGGCGACAGGGCAGGGGACCCCAAACTGACCAGCAAGGGAT
>VWZY01000155.1:101129-113351 GCA_013399075.1 Chloroceryle aenea
GTAGGTGCTTCGTCCTCCTGGAAAGAGGCGGCTGCCAGAGGATCCTTGGACGTACAAGCTCTGCTCATTTAAGGAGGAAATAGACTTAGTACCTTGGCAGGTTGAGGTGGGAGGAGGGGCGGGCTGATGGGGAGTAGGCCTGAAGTGGCTTCACTAGTTTCAGGAGCCTAAAGTAACATGACCTGCTTCTGTGTAGACCACCTGTATTATCTCATCATTAATGAAATATGTTTTGTTTTTCTTTATATAATGGTGGCAGAGGGTGGGGATTTTTTTAGCTTAATTCCCCTGTGTTTGTTCCTGTTTATTTCTTTTGCTTTGACTAATCCCTTGCTAAATGCTATAGAAGTCTAACAAAACTAGCTACTTGTTGGATTAGCAAATGAGGATTTCAGAATTCTGTAATCGCTCCTGCTGACTTTCTTAATAGGCATACGGCCTCCTATTGTGAATGGCCCAATGCCAGCACGGCCACTAGTTGCACTCCTGGATGGACGAGATTGCACTGTGGAGATGCCAATCTTGAAGGATGTTGCTACAGTGGCATTTTGTGATGCTCAGTCAACTCAGGAAATCCATGAAAAGGTGGGCAAGAAAATATGGAAGCATTTGTACATAGAGCTCTGCCTTTTAGAGTAACCAAAACGGAAACTGATTTGGACTGGTTTTTGTTGTAGGTGCTGAATGAGGCGGTAGGAGCTCTGATGTATCACACCATTACCCTTTCCCGTCAGGATCTGGAGAAATTCAAAGCCCTCAGGGTCATTGTGCGTATTGGCAGTGGCTATGACAATGTTGACATCAAATCTGCTGCAGAATTAGGTATGATGACACCATTAGGGCTCTGTTGCAATCAGAACTGAATGTGAAGTGGGACACTGCACATGTTTTTCTGTCTTATAGCGGAGTGTATTTAAAACCTTTTATGTAAAAGCATTTGGAGCTGCTTAGTATCGAGTATCTTTAGGCAGCTGGCCTTTACTGGAGCGGGTAGGTGGCCTGAAAGAAAGATTTTCAGTTGTTGCTTGCTCTGCTATAGATTGCATTGTCTTTGCTGTTGTTTGGGATTCAGAAATCTGAATATGGGTCTAGGTAACTTTTGGTCTTGTTTGTGAGGGAAGAGTTGAGCAAACATGTCTGAAAGCAGCCTGCAAATGCTGATGCGGGATAAATTCACTAAGTGTTTGATAAGTGAGTCTTACTGGTTTTTTTTTTGTATTTGGGTTGGTTCTGATTCAGCACTTTTATTATTGATCCCTTTAGAACTCTAGGCATGTGAAGACTCTCTGGATCAGGTGATAAAAAGCTGCTATTTATTAAATGTATGGCAGTGAGACTTCTGGACCTTGTAGCCTCCTAGGTGAGGTGGATCATCCAAGTACCCTGCCCCTTGTTTTTTAGGTTTGTGTCAGTGATTTGAAACCTTTTTTAATGTAACACAGATCAGATCAAGCTTAAACTAAATCCAAATGTTTATATATGAAATGAAATAGACATTGTAATTTCCACATCTTTAGGAACAGCTGAACTGCAAATAAATGGAGAGTGCATATTGGCCTACTGCTTGAATTAGGTCTAAAAAGTCCTCTTATCTGAGTGATTCAACTAGTCTCAAGAGTTCCTGGCAAGGTCTTTGTCTCTCAAACAGCTTTTCTGTTTTTGGGCTGAGTTTGGAGCCTAATCTACTCTTAGAGTTCTCCAAAGTCACCATCCATATCTAATTCTCGCAGATTCAAAGCTTTCCCTTTCCCCCCTCTCCACACTCACTAACCGAGGGAGAAATGGGTCAGAGTTCTTTCACCATCAGTCTGCTGCTTGTCACTTTTGCTTTGGAGTAATAGTATGATGACCCCGATGCATGGTCAGATTTCATTTTCCATGGACAATTAATGATAATTTTCATGCTTAGCCAGGCCTTCTAATTCATTCCGAGGTAAGATACTGTTCCTTATGTGTTCTGAATCTTCAAATCAGACCAAAGAGCTGTTCTGTGTGTATTTTCTTACTTTTAGTCATACTATTGCATGTAAACACAATGTTTTGTCTAGCTGTGTAAGAGATGAATGCATGTGGCTTATCTGAAGTTGAATGAGATTGTAACAGTGAGGTTAAAATAAGTTAAATTTCCTGTCTCTCCTCCTTATGTCCTCTGCGTCAGCCGTGTGGTGTTTGGTACAATTGCAAAGAATTTGATAGATATAAGGAGCCAAATATCTGGGATTGCTTGTGGCCATTGCTCTCCAAGTTCTCTTGGGAGAGTGTAGCCTGTGTTTAGTTGAATGTCTCCTGTGTAATAGGCTTACAAGAGTGACGTGTTGATGAATTTTACGTGCCTTCAGCCATTGCCTAGATTTTAATTCTAGTTTTTAGACTGGTGGTGGACTTCTGAGAATGAAGAGTTTCCTTGGTTTGGCAAGTGGCTAGGGTTGCATTTGAGAATAGACCATTTTTTCATCTAGTTATTTTTATTTCTTGGCCAGTCTCTCCCACAGAATCACAGAATAATTGTGGTTGGAAAGGGCCTTGTGGATCACTGAGTCCAACCATACCTGCAAGAATAAAGAACACATACTCCCCAACCCCTGCTTTTTTTTTTTTCCTCCCCCGTAAAAGATCGCTCAGGAATGAACAGATTTTGCAATCATGTTCCATCTTTCCCTTTCCTGACAGTAATTTTTGCTTCCAGCTTGTTAACTGTTTGCATTAGTAATTTACCTGATAGTTGTAACCATGGTGTTTATGGTCTCTTGTGGCTGTGTGTTATTCTAGAGTGAGAGTGTTATGTGGTGTTATTTTTAAGTGTAACTTCAAATGGATTTAGAGAGGCTTATGTGTCTTTGCTCTGCATTTAATGAGTTAGTTACTTATATGTTGCTCCTAGGGAAGCTGATGCGCTCAGTGAGCATCTGGACTGTGAGGCATGAAAGAGCTCAACCATCTGTCTTAATTCTTCTACAGCTTGCCAGTTAATCTGTCAGGAGTATCTCTGGAAAGAGTGCATCTTTTTGGATGCAGATCTTCTAAAGCAGTCAGTTTCTTGCATCACTTGTATGACCCAGTTTTCTCACTTTTATTCTCCCCCCCCTGCCGTTGAGCGTGTCAATTGCATAGATATTTACAAGGAAGCAATGGTATCTCCTGGGGATTAAAAAGCTGGCTGGTCACCTCTGTGTTGTTGTAGAATGATTTCTGGAGCACTGAATTATCTTTCATCACTTATGCCTGAAGAGCTTTATACTATTTTAGCATTGTGATGCTAAAAATCTTATATGACCTCTATGGCTTTATAGGCATTGCAGTTTGCAACATCCCTTCCTCCTCAGTAGAGGAGACTGCCGACTCCACCCTCTGCCACATCTTGAACCTCTATCGTCGTGTTACTTGGCTACATCAGGCTATGCGGGAAGGAAATCGAGCCTCAAGTGTAGAGCAGATTCGAGAGGTGGCTGGAGGCGCTGTGCGTATCCGTGGGGAGACTTTGGGCATCATTGGACTAGGTAAGTGATGGGAATTGTTAGACTGAAAAGTGAACTGTGGAAGTTTTTGGGAACCTAAGAGTCACACACTGGAAAAAAAAGTGGTAGTTTTACAGCTGATCATTGTGAAACACACTGACTCATAAGGAATGCTAGTGCCCTGTTCTGTGATGCTGGATACCTTCAAGAGTTGGGTATATGTCATGGGATTGGGGACTTTTTTTTGTATTCAAATGGCTAGAAGAATTGGAACATTCAGACAGCTCATCTCAGTGACTGTTTCCTGTATCAGTAACAAAGCCACCTGAAAGCTAACAATTCCTTCTCCAAGGTCTTGTAATCAGATTATTGCTGCCTCTGACTCAGGGTCCCGATTTGGTTTGAAAAACAGAGCTCCTCCTAGGCTAAGCTCTGGCTATTGCATGGAGGAGGACTAGAATTAGCCACATGGGATCAGCAGTGAATAACCTCCTCTGGATCCCTGTGGCAGTCCTAGGGTTTTCCAGGGCTGCAATACCTTGGGTCCTGGCAGTAAACTCCAGTGTAGGCTCCCAGTCTATCCCAGTATCTTGTCTTTAAAGTTTGTTTTACCTTTCCTTGATGATTGTGGGTTTTCTTTTGTGAAGGCCGAGTTGGACAGGCAGTGGCTCTGCGAGCCAAGTCCTTTGGCTTCAACGTGATTTTCTATGATCCCTATCTGCCGGATGGAGTGGAGCGATCCTTGGGTTTACAACGAGTAGGAACCCTGCAGGATCTACTAATGCACAGCGATTGCATCACATTGCACTGCAGCCTGAATGAACATAACCATCACCTCATCAATGACTTCACTATTAAACAGGTGCAGCAGGAGCTTGATTTCCCCCACAGAGCACTGTGGAAATGAATGCAAACAGAAACTGCTGCTTTCACAGAGGCTGAGAGCGTGTGAATCCTGCTGCCTCTGTCGTGTGCCTCCTGCTGCCTTTGGAGGCTGGGAGCGTGTGGATCCGGGTGCCTGTGCTTTGTGCTGTATAAAATTTCATGTTAAGAGAAGAATAGGATTGGCTCTTTTTACCAAGTAGTTTCACTTATAAAGAATGTTTTAGGTGATTCAATAATTTCAAATTACCTTTAAAATGCATAATTGACTCTGATGGTTAGAGCCAGATGTGGTGTGGCTGGGACTGTTTAAGTTTCTTTACACAGCTCTGGCAAAGTCTCTCTGCCCAAGCCCACTGCAAAGTCAGTCTCGGGCTCTACTTCACTAGTCTATGAATGCTTTTCAGTGCTTTCTTGAGAGACATCTGGACGTTGTAGTCCAGTTCTGTATAGCTGGATACTTGATTCATGTCCTCTTTCTTTTTTAACGTAGTAGGATGAATATGGAGTGCAGAACTTGAGAGTTCCACTTTTGCCCTTGTTGTCTTGTGGTTTTGTTTTTGTTCATTTTAAAAGCAAATTTCTCAAGCGTTGCTCGCAGGCATTTCCCCTGTGGTTAGTTTTGCAGTGAGAGCACTCCTAATTCATCCAGGCCTCATCTAATCACTGCAGGCTCCTGCTCATTTCCAGTAGACTTCCCAAGATTCACTTAGTTTCCATGAAAAGTCTCAATCTCAGCCTACTTATTATTTTTCTTCTTCCAGATGCGTCAGGGCTGCTTCTTAGTGAACACAGCCCGGGGAGGGCTGGTAGATGAGAAAGCCTTAGCACAAGCCTTGAAAGAAGGGAGAATCAGAGGAACGGCACTGGATGTGCATGAGTCCGAGCCTTTCAGGTAATGTTGCACCTGCATGCCTGCTGCTGTCCTGTGACTCGGCTATGCTGGGTGATTCTTTCCCTTTTTTGTTACTTGAGTTACAGTGATACCTGAGAGGACAGATGAGGTTATCACTTCTGGAGAGAAAACACTTTTTTTTTTTTCTCTTTTTCTTTTTCTTTTTTTTTATTTCTCCCCCCATCCTGCAGCTTTGCTCAGGGGCCCTTAAAAGATGCACCAAATGTGATCTGCACCCCTCACACTGCCTGGTACAGTGAGCAGGCTTCCATTGAATCCAGAGAAGATGCAGCTAAAGAGATCCGCAGAGCTATTACAGGTAATGAGGAAGACTGTGTGCTCTGCAGCTGCTGCTGAATTAGTCTTCTTTTGTTAGTTCACTGCAAATCAGATTATGCTGATAGTTCTGAAAACTTAGACTCAGTAACTGGTTTCTGGAACTGGAGCCTAAGTTGATAATTGCCTCTTTGCCTTATGGGACTCTTGTAACCAATGCTGAAGTGGCACTTCCCTCCCCGGGAAAGCCTTATACTTAGTATGTCTTCCAAATCTTTTGCAATAATTCCTTTGACAGCTATACTCTACACCTTTTTTTTCTGTCTCTGGGGAAGATGAGGCTTGGCAATTGCAGCTTGTAGCCAATAATTTCTACAGGATGACAGAAGTGGGAAGGAAAGATCAATTTCTCATTTTCTCCAGAGACAAGTTGTTCAGAGGAGTCTCCCCAGCCCGGTGTTACCCTGTGGTAACACTGGTAGGTGGAAAAGATATTGTGCATTTCTGTTCTTCTCTTCTTTGTACATGCTTTAGGGAGTGAGTCTCATGTACTCGTGTTCTGTTCTTTTTTGTCATTCTTGGTGCTCTTGCAGGTCACATACCTGATGCTTTGAGAAACTGTGTTAATAAGGAGTACTTGCTGTTAGCAGCTCAGTGGTCCAGTATTGATACTGCAACTGTCCACCCAGAACTCAATGGAGCTGCAGCTTACAGGTGAGATATGTAGGTTGTCCAAGTTTCTGGTTCCAAGCATATTTTCCTACTGAAGTAGGCCACCATCTCACTCTGTGTTTGAGAACTGCTTGCACTTGCAAGCAGGTATGCATCTGTTCCTATATATTCTGTGTTATGAGCTCTTTCTAGAAACTCTGCAGCAGCACTTCTGAAGCTGTACTAAGATTTAACATTTACTCAGTCATATTTAGTTCCAGCTGCATACTGGTTAATTTTTCCAAATCCTTGCAATACCTGCCCAAGAAATACCTTAATATAAGAAAGCATTCTAGGTATCTGAAGGGAGGTCTGGGTCTTAACATTCAGAAGTTATGTATATCATTAGGGCTGTATAAAGAAAGCATAATTTTTAGATGTAGTCCAAATATGTACTATTAGAATTATAGGATGGTTTGAGTTGGAAGGGACCTTAAAGATCATTTAGTCCCAACAAAGAGGTATTGTCTAGTGGATTTGGGCAGTGGCCTAAAGAGGGTGTAGTTCAGTTTGTGTGTTACAGACATGCCAAGGGATTGTGGGGAGGTTTCTTCCCTTCTGTTTTTCTCCCATCTGCAAAGTTGGACATATATATTCTCTTCCCCTCTCTGAGATGATCTACAGAGGTTCAGATATGGAGGAGGCACAGGGAGGCAGAATGGAAGTAATGGAAGGATAGTTCATTAGCAATTCATAAGTATTGCTTTCCTATTTTTCATTTAAAGTCTAGCTGTTATATTAATTCCGCTTCTTTCTTTTTCTCTTCTGGAGCTTAGTGAAGTATAACTGGCAGCTTGCACTCCTCCTTCTGATGGGGAGGGAATTTCCAGCCCTTCAGGCTACCTTCATACAGTGCCTCACACTGTTTTCCACTGGAGATAGACTTTTTTTCACCTGTTTTTTCAGATGCTTAGTGTGTGTCCTGAGACTCTCTCTACCTGTCTGAGAACAGATGTTATGTGGTGCTGGGGTATAACTGCTACTCTTCAGCTCTGGAGACTTTCCCCTTGTTCTATCTCAGAGCATTTCTGTCGGAACAAGGGATTTGTATTTGGTGGGTGCACGAGGGCACAGCTCCTTTCGCTTTGCATAACTCTTGTGGACAAGCTTGTAATTTCTGTGTTTCTGTTGGTTTTAGGTTTCCTCCAGGAGTAGTGGGAGTAGCCACCCCTGGGCTGCCAGAACCACCAGTAGTGGAAGGGATTGTAGCTCATGGGATCCCTCCTGTTTCTCACTCTGCACCGCGTACCCCTTCCCCAGGAGAGACAAGCAAACTGGATGCAGACAGAGAGATTCCCGCTGACCAATAACAGCATCTTTCTCTCCTCTCCTCTGGCAGCAGAAAAAAGTAGGAGGGTATCTCCTCCTAGGACCTGCTCTAACATCCTACAGAGACTGTTTCCTGTTCATACCGGACAGGAGAATGCATTTCATTACTGGCAAACTTTAGCTCTTGCCTTTATTTTGTAACCCCTTAGTTTTAATCTGTTGAATCTTTCTCCTCTGGGGCAGGGCAGCAGTGACCTTGCCTCCCTTGTGAAATACTTGGTTTAAACAGTGAGTTTTCATATCTGCCTCAGTTGTCTGTGACAGGGAACTGTCCTTGTGCACTGGAAAATACAAGTGGAGCTGCCTGATGGCCCTCAGTGTTCCTAACACCAGTTTTCAATTTTTACTTTTCAGTTGTGACTTGTAGCTTAAATTTAATTTGGCTGAACTTCTCTTAAGTGTAGCCACGGGGAGTGTTAGAAAAGTATTAGTGAATTGGAGAAGTTGTGACTCTTGTCTTTATTATGCCTTTGTTAGAATGCAGCCGAGGCTCAGCTCTGTGCATTACTTTACGTGTTTAAATCAAGGTTTCCTGTGAGAACATAGTGCAGGCGTTGCTAGTTCTTGACCGTACAAAGGTTTTTCTATGCAGTACTAGCCCCGCAGTTAAAAGTAACAAAAGTCACCCTTGTAAATAATCTGGAAGGTATTAAAATGTCATCACTTGTGTTCTGGTAGCCACTGTCTTTGTGAGGCTTCAGAATAGTTCACCCAGGAGTCTGTGTAACTTGAAGGAGGCGAGAGATTGCAGAAATGGGAAAAACTTGCACTGGGAGACAGCAAGTAGCAATAACATGCAGTAGCAGGTTCCTAACACACATGTACCTCACGGTCTAATGGCAGTGTTTATTTGCAAGGTATTGATCATGTTAGAATTCTAACTTTGTGCTACGGACGTTGTTTTTTTTTACATAAGTGCATCAGCTAGAAGTAACATGGCACTTGTCTCTTTCATGATGGAGAAGGCAGCTTTTAACAGTTGACCAAATTATTTTAGCTCTACTAGCACACACTGCATCTCTAATAGTGGGCAGGGCAAGACTTTTTTACATTAATAAACTTTGTGATAGAAAAGGAGAAAGAACCTGTCACCTGAAGCCAAGGCAGGATTGTTGCTCTCAAGTCTTCTTACATTTCCCAAATGACTGAACAGGAGTCACTTCTTTGAGGGATATGGAGTCTTCAGCAAAATGTATTCCATAGGAGGATTTTTTCCTTAATTCCAGATCTTCCTTTAATTTCATCTTGTTACACTTCAGTTATAGCCTTTCCATGCACAAGATGTAACAATTCCCGGTTGATTTATTCATGTTGCGTGGGTATATTGAAGTAGGTGCTATAGGGAAGGCATACCCTATGTGTGGGTTTGTCTGCCTTCCTCGATTCTGCCCTCTGTTGTGTGTCTGACTGGAAGCCAAACATCTGGGAAGAGACTGGAAACATACCTTAAGGTGTGGACAAAATCCTCTGCTTACTGTTTGGGAAGCTGGGGAAAGCTTTTGGAGTCACTAAGTTTTCAGATTCTTTTCCTGTTCTTTATTTTTTTGTCCAGTACTGCCTTCATATAATGGCTTACTACTGATACAGTGAGTGATTTATTCTTTCTCCTCCTCCTGCCCCTTCCCCCTGCAATTCAAGAAAGGAAAATATGTAAGAAGTAAACTTCAGGTGTTTTCTTACAGATTTTACACTTTAACTGTTTAGCATTAGTGAGATATTAGTTCTGTAGTGCTGAGTGTCTTTTCTTGATAAGGTATTTGTTTTGGTGAAGGTTCTTAGCCTCTCTGTTTTCATGGATGATGCTGATTATACTTAAAATTCACATACCTCCTTGGCTGCTCAGGTTTAGCAGATAAGACTGGGACTGGTGGCAGGCACAAGCTACAGGAGAACTTTTTTCTGAACAAAATCCTAGCGCTCAGAAGCACTTTGATTGCAGCTGTACCTAAAGTAACCAGCAGCACTTTTCCTGAGTTCTCTAATCTCTGGGGAGTCTAAATTTTACAAACTACTAGCTCAGAAAGCTGCTCTTCTGACAGGCAGATGGGGAGAAGTTCTCAGGGACCGGGCGCTCATATTCTGCCTATTAGCACGTTAGGGAAGCAGTCTGTCAATAACTACTCTTTCCTTATTTGCTGCTGAAAAGTCCTGCTCTGCTTAAAGGTTCAGATCTGAGATTATTTGTGGTTAAGGGCTTCTCATTATGAGCTTTATGAATACAGAGGACTAGAGGACATTTATCTCTTCTAGAGCACAATGCAAAACAGATTTATTTTTTTAAGAGGAGGCAATTTTTATTTATTTTTTTTTTAACTGCAGGTATCTCTATAAACCAGTCAAATAGCCGAGCAGAGGAAGAGTGGGAAGATTTGATTTCTTTGTCATTTGGGCAACAGTTGAGTTTCTCCATTCTTATTTTTGATGCCTAGATACACTGGTGACTAGGAAGTGTAGAAATTAATTAATGTTGTAGGAAATATTTCCACTTATGGGTACTAAGGAGTTGAACCTGACAGCATTGATAGTGGCTCTGTTCTATCCAACACCATGTAGGCTTGTGATGGCATATGAAGGCAATTCTCCATTTAATTAAAGCCACCACAGAAAATGTTGAGGTAAAAATGAACAGAACCTTTATCATGACCTCAAGGAAGGACTCTCTTTGTGCCTATAGGATTACTCTGCTTGTATGCCATTTGTACCTCTGCTTACAGACTGAACATATCACCAGACAAAGGCTGTTGTGAACAGTTAAATTTTACCAGTACTGAAGCACCCTGTGGTCTTCTCCATCCCCTGAGTGCCAAGTCATTTGTTAGCACTCTCCTTTGTGATACACTGACTTGCAGCTCCCCCTCCCAAGCTTAGTGCAGCGTACAGAAGTGGAAGGAATTTTATTTTTTTTCTTTTCTTTCAACACCTTCCTTCAGAACTAGCGCAGAGCTTTAATCCCAAAGAACAGAAGTCTCCCAGGGTGAGGCAGGAGTGCCCTAGCTGTGCTATGCTGCTTACAGGAGGTGCTCACACTATCCCAAGGTACATTCTGTTTGTCAGGGTCACTGCTGCTGACCAGCTTTTTTATAGAGGACTCAGAGTTTCAGAAATATATTTTTGTAGACAATGACTAAACTGTGAAACATTGAAATAAAGCATGTAAACAAAAATTTACAGCACTGTCCTCCGTACAGATGTTTTTCTCACTTCAGATCTCTCCTGACTCATTAGAAAATGTTTGATTACTTCTTGGATATATTTTAATAAAGTTCTCCAAAGAATGTGGCTGCTGTCTATGGAAGGGGTGGCCTTAGATACAATATTGAAGGGGGTGGTTGGAAACCTCCATGGGCGAGTGTCTGCATCAGTCCTGCTTTTCTCAAGTGAGGTAAGTTGGATCTTCGACACAGTCACTCCCTGGATAAGTCACTCTGGCAAATGACTTTCAGGGTGGAGCTAGTGTAATGGGAAGGGGACATAGGAGCACTTTGAATCTTTCAGGTGGTACTATTTGTAATAGATGGTATTAGTTTCAGTAAAGAAACTTAAGATGAGGGCAAAGCCTAGTCTTTGAAGAGTGTAGTACTGACCTTGGATTTACCATGTCAGTCAGTTAGACACAAGACCTAATGGCTGTGCTACCTTTCAGCTATGTTTTGTGTAGGTAGTGGCTCACGTACTTAACAAAAGGAGGAAGTGGGAGGGGGGGAGTTATGTAAAGCCAGTGCTGCTGTACAGCAGGAGGATAGAGCAGAGTTCTGATGCCACTATTTTTTTGTTAAGTTCTATGTAGTTGCTCAAAATATCAAAGGTAGACCTTGTTCAAAAAAATCCCAACGACTCTTTTGAACCCTCTTTTGATTTAATAATCTGTTTTAGATAAAATACTGAACAGATAGAATACAGATAATGGGATGAAATATGTCTCTGAGAACAGGCATGTACTATAAGCTGGCACTGAGCCTTGCCTCAGCTGTTCCCCAGTACAGTAAATTGCATCCATCTAACCAGAAAGTAACAAAGATGAAATGTTATCCTCTACTCAAAACAGCCTTGTACAGTCACTTTGAATAAATGGAAGTGAAAGCAAGCAACTTGGGTTGCTGCTGCTAATTCAGTGTCAAATGTTACTCTTCTCAGTGAGGAAACTACATGCACAAGAAGAAAACAACTTATTTGCACAAGGATTTTCTTGTCCTGGTAGGGACTACAGCATCTGCTTCTCACTTCAGTTTCTGTCTGTGCTACTGTGTCGTCTTTACTGCACCAGCAGAGACACCGTCTGTCATTTAACGGTGTAGGATGCTGACGTATTTTACGGTTTAAGTGCGTTGGAAAGGAGCAGATTTAGGACGTTGCACTATTCTACAGTAAATCTGTTGAACTGCATCAGGTAATCATCCACCAACGTAATGATTTTGTAGCTTAATCACCTCCCGAAATAAATGCCTTTTCCGAGCCTGCCTCCCCGAGAAGTGAAGCGCCTGGGCCCGCGACGCCGCGCTGTGACCCGAGCAGCCTTTCCTCGAGCCGGCCGAAGCACTCACAGCTGCTGCTCGCATCCCGCACCTCAAGCTGTTGCACTGGGGTTTGTGCGCCTCTGCCTCCGAATTTAGGGAAAAGAATTAATTTCTGTTCCAACTTCAGATTTTGCTCCGCCGCGGGGCCCATCGCTCCCGG
>VWZY01000155.1:113803-162904 GCA_013399075.1 Chloroceryle aenea
CTGTGTAACTCCTAAGTAAGTTGGTGGTGTTTGTTTTTTTCCGGAGATGTTAAGTTTTCTTTATCAGCCTTAAATGATGCTCCTGGCTTGAAGGCATAATTTTGAGTGGGGATAATTGATTCTGTTTTGTCTCCGATTTTGTTTTCACGTGTGGGAATTTGTGCTTCTTGTAATGTGTTTAAACACTGTAGCATTTGTCTGGTTTATTTCTGGTATAGCTCAGTGAGAAGCTTGGTTGGAGATCTTAAGAGCTCTGGAAAGGTCTGTGGTGTTTCTCTTTGCACGTGTCAGTTCTGCAAGTATTTGCTGTAAGTGGAGGCATGCTTTGGAGAACTGATGGCATACTTCTGAGAACTGTGACTGTGAAGATGACCCATGGGTGCGGGATGTTCTGTGTTTATGAAGAGTTTTGTTACTTCTCTTTATTATTAGTTGTTCAAAAAATTGTTGCTGTTGTCATGATAAGTTCTTTAGGCTTCTTTGCAGAATTCCAACTTTGAGAAGTTTCATGCTTCCTGCAGAGTTGCTGCTTTCTTTGGTCTTGTTTTAGAACTTCAACTAGAGCTATCATTAGGAAGTAGTATGGTGGTTTTAGCTTTGCAAACCCAGGTGGCCTGGCAGCCTGCATCTGTGGTGCTGCAATCTAGTTGCTGCTTGACTTTTTTGAGGAGGAGGGGAAAATAAATTGGAAAGGAAAATGGTACAAGTGTTTGAGACCCTGAAATGTGAAAATGTATTTGGGCTAACTAAGACCTGGTCTGGAGAGCTACTCTTGCAGCAGTCTGTACTTGATGTGTGCATCATCAGGACTCTTGCACGATGGATTCGTCCATCCCAAGTATGAGTATGGTGTAATGAATTTTTGGTTTGCTTGATATTATAACTGTTTTGGTGGAAGGACTGGTGCAGTGTTGTGTCTGTTATTTTTGGGGTGTTGTGGTTTTTTTTTGTTTGTTTGGTTTGTTTGGTGTGGTGTTTTGGTGTGGGGTTTTTTTTTGTTTGTTTGGGGTTTTTTTGTTTTTTTGTTTGTTTGTTTTTTTTTTTTGGTGTATCTTGTCCGGTAAAATGTGGTCACTTGTATCCTGATTAGTCATCACTGTCCAGTCATGTGACACCTGTTAGACTATCCTAACAAAGTGATAATAAACTTCTGTTCTTGATAGCATGGGAAAAGTAGATTTTTTGCTTTTTCTGTGTGAATTCATTACCTTCGTTCAGAGCTGCAGTTCTCACCCCACTTCCTTTCATCAATCACCTTCCACTCAATAGAGTTTCAGTGATGCAGTGGTCTCTGAACATCTCCAAGTCTGTATAAGAACTCTGAAATGTGAACTGTGTAAAATAGTCAAGTGAGATTTTTCAGAGTTGTGTAATGTGGAATATGTGGTGGTGTCACAGAACCTTCCCTGCATAATTAACATTGCTTTGACAATAATAACGATATGCTATCAAAAATTAAAGACTTTTTAAAGTCGTTCTGCCAGAACCAGTGACAAGATGGCACCAAGCACTCAATGGTAGTTTAGGAAGTACTTACCTAAGGCAAAGTAATAATGTGTACTAGGTCTGAAAAAGTATATTTAAAAAAACTCCAAAAAACAACAAACCAAATCTATTCTACTCTTTGGGTTCCTTGTCTGTCCTTTAGCATCCTTTAGGATGGTTTCTCTTACTGGCCCGTAGTCTGATGCTGGGTGTTTAGAAATACAAAATTGAAGTTGAGTATCTACACTTTTCCAAGGTAGAAAACTCAGGAATAGACAAGAAGTATAGATCTTAGTGTTTCAGAAAGCAGCTGAACTAGCTGTTTGGTTTGGGCTTTTTTGCTATTGGAAATTTAGGAAACTGTTACTTCTCTGGTGGGGTAAAGCCCCCAAAAAGGTTTTGCTTATTTCCCCTTCTATAAATTTAGTTATAGAGAGTAGCTCTTAAATCTTCTTTGATAAAATGTGGAATAATCCCATTATAAAAATAGTGGTCAGTCTTAGTTGTGCCGCAGTATCATAAAAGGACGTGTTTCATGTTTATGTCAAAGTAGCTCAACGTGTCATACTCAGGACAGTACTGCTTTTGCTTGTATGGAAAACAAAAGAGTTCGAGGTGATTGTTTTAATGTGTAGATGAGCTATACCAATACCGTGGAAGTTAGGACCTGTAGGACACAAGCTGTTTTGAGTAGGGTTGTTTTGGAGTAATCCATGTATGCTGCTTATGCTAGATGGTAGAGAAATATTTCTTTGTTACACAGCCCCCCCCTTTGTGAGACATAATGTTATCCATAAGGTTTTTTTAGGTTGTGAGTTTTTATCTATTTCCTGCAGTAATCTGTGCATATAGTTGAATGCATCCTGAAGACATTTTACTTGTATGCTATATGTAGATTATACAGCTTAAAAACATGCAGTAATCTAAAGTATCTTCTTTATAAGGGATATCATTGCACAAAGTTGATATTTAGAAATTATCAGAATTGGTGAACAAGCTTAATTTACTTTGCAAGTATCAGAACAGTTAACCATATATGTCAGGGTATTTCAACCATTTTTTTTCTAACTAGGTCACACTGGAAAATAATATCTTCCTTTCTGGAGACTGTGTGTAGTAGATGAGGGACAGTGTAACCTTACAAGACTGGATTTAGATTTATGTGCTCTTCAGTTTTTGGATGCTACTCTAAAGTCATCTTGACAGTAGAGGAGAATGTGGGAAAATGTGTCTATACTGTCTGTTTGGGATAGGGTGTGTGGAGGTTCTTGCCAGCTGTGCGTTGATGCCTGCTGCAGAGTTTCAATTCTCTGTGATTGGGACTGAATGGAAAGTTTGAAGAGGTTTTTCAGACTGCAACAGATGTGGAAAGAGGAGTTTTCAGACAGGCAGTTGAAACTGGGACTTCATGGAAGTTAGTGGTGGGAAGGTTCAGAACAAGCTGGGGTTGTATGAGTCTGGGGTATCCATATTACCTTCTGTGTCGCTGTACTTGTCGTCTTTTCCTCCTGTCCTGCAGAGGTTCCCAGGTCATTCTTCTGTCAGCAAGACACTTGCATGCATTTGTGTGCTGAAAGAGTGTATGAGGGGAGTGGACCACAGATACTGGTCTAGGCTTTGTGTCACTCCCCAAGTAATGTCTTCTGTTGCTGCTGTTGAAGGTGAATACTGGGGTGGATAATGTTGCTAAGACCAGTAGGCATATCTTTAAAATATCTTTCTTGTTGAATACGGTTCATTGAAGGATAGATAACTGCAAAAGTAGTGGATGTATGTTTTCCTCATTTACTCAGTGATACATTACTGATGGCCTAAGTACTAAGTGGTATGAATGAACACACGCATGTTATGCCACAGGTTTGTGGGTTGTTTGTGTGTTTTGTGATTTATTTAAAAAAAAAAAAGTGTTGTCATCTTTTGCAATGTAACTGTGGTAGAGGAAGCTCAGTGTGACTTACAAAGTTCTTGAAGTGGTTATCAAGTTATCGATGCAGAATGGGGTGTAGACTCAAGCTCATGAGCCTTTCCATCTTGTTTCACCTCTGGTGTCCCTGTGTTGTGCTCACCGAATAGTAAGGGGCAGGGCGGGTAGTGGTGGTGGAAGGAATTGGTAGGACTGATCTTGGCAGGGCTGTTATCAGGGCTGGTGATGGGACTGGGGGGTGAAGGTGAAGGGCTGTTCCTCCAAAATACAGGTCATGGAGAAGTAAATGTGTGTGGCAGTGTACAAGAGAGGCTTGTTAGCCTGCACAGGTTTGATTAAACCCTTCACAGAGTTGTCCTTGCACAACACTGATTCCACGTCAGCTGGGTGCCTTGTCACCCTGCCTGTATTCCTTGTTTCTGTTAGACAGGAACTCGAAGTGTCTCAGTTTTTTTTCTTTTCTCATTTCCTTATTTGAGGATACTCCTTATAATTTCTTGATACCTGGTAGCAATTGCTGTACATGCACAGGAGTTTCAGTTGAACTGCTTTATGCTGGAGTATTATGGAAATGCCCACTTTGAATGTTCACTGTGCCTACACTGCATTTGTGCAGTGTTTTTGATATTCTGGGAAGTGTCACACCATTGAACATGTGCAATGGTGATCCGCATGTGTGCGGTGATTTCAGTACATTTTAAACCTTTTGGACATGTACAAAATATGTTTTGGGAAGTCTATGTAGAAATATGGAAGCTCTAGATTGAGAAGGTAAGCTTCTAAGACAGAAATGCTGCCTCTAATACAGCAGTTCTGAGTATTTTACATTTGTGTCATTGTTGTATAAATAGTTGTGCTGGACAACGTTCACCTAGTCCCCCTGCTCTGCCATGTGTGGATGTCCCTGTGCAGCTGTGGAAGGAGTCAAAATCATTGAGCCTTACACCAAGACCCTGCCAGGTGGGGGTTTTCTGAAATGACACTTGGCTGTAAAATCACTGGCAGCATGCCTGCTGGGTATTTGCATCAGTGAAGGGCTATAAAATAAGGTTTTACTCATCTGATAGTGGATGCTCTGCAGAGCTCACTGACTTGATAATGCTGGACTGACTTTGGAGGGTTAGTCTTTTCCTCTTCCTGCCTGGTGTTTGTTGCAGCAGAATTAGAGTTTTCACATTCCCTAGTTTAGACTTGGTGAATTTATTTGACTTTGGAAAATTGCTGCTCAAATAGACTTACTGATTAAAATATATACTCAAGGATTCTCTTACTAGAGTTAACCCATCTTTACATTTAGTGGTAATGGCATCTACAGTGGGTTTTTTTATACTCATATAAGTGCTATGAAAAATTGTTGTGTTCTCACATGTTAAATTAATAGGGGTATTCAGATCCAGCTTTTGCAAGTGAAAGCTGGGACGTTACTGTGTGCTGGCAAAGTTTGTCTGCAGGAAGCTGCTTCTAAGTGTTTGCATGTGCAGGTCAAACTATTTGCTTTTGAAGAATTGGAATGTTCCAGTTGCAGGCAGAAGAGGTTCAGAGATTTCATCAAAATTACTTCTTTTGACCTTTCTGAATGTTGCTTTGTATTGTTGAAGTGTAACAATGGAAACAAGAAAAAAAGGCTAGAAAAATAAAATACACTTTGGCAAGACCTTAGATATTTATTTTTATCACACCCACTCCTCACCCCCCCATCATTGTCAAAATATAGCATTTTTTTTTTCTTTGGCATTTTATTTTTTGGGTAGACAGTATTGACATGGTATACACAGGTCTTGATTTTTACTGAATAAAATGCCATAAGGTGGGAATGTAGAAACCATATGTTTTATGATCTGTTTGGTGCATGTATAGTGATGTCATTTAGTCTGCATTTCTAGTTATGGCTACAGAAAGCAGTAGATTCGTTAGGAGTTGAGCAAATATAGGAAAATTTAGCAAGTTGAATTCTAGTACATATAATTGAGGTCCTTTGTTGGTTTGGTTTTCAGGCAGTTGTAGGTGTCACACTTCATATAAAACCTGAGGACTGAATCATGAAGCACTCTTAACTGATAAGGTCTTTGAACTACAGGCTGGCAGCTGGCAGTCCATTTTGTCATTCAAATGGTTGCAGAAAGTCAAGTTTCTGTAATATCCATGCTTAAATGTTTTCTCAGTTTGCAGTGGAGGTCCCGGAAGTTTGAAAGATGTGGTTTGTTTGTTATGCTTCTAGGTGTGCCTGCAGGGCATGCTGCCTGATGCAGGAATTCCCACGGAATAGTAGCAATTGCATTCTTCTTCTTCTGTCAGGTTTCAAGTGGTACACTGATTATTTTGTAGGACTTGTGGATATAGAGCAACTTCTGCTTGAAATGCAACTGATAATGACAAAGTTGTTTGGGGTTGTTGTCGTGAATTACTGCTGTGTTACATCTCTCTGCTTTGATGGCAGTCTGCTTCCTAAACATCTTGTATGAAAAAAGTAGGCCAGTGTTTTATCTGAGCATCTGCTTCAAGAAATCTCTTCTGTAATTTTAACTACTTAAGCTTCAAGGCATTATTTTTTTTTTTTTTGGTAGAAAAGGAATCTTCTGCATGCAGTATGTATGTGCATATTCCTTGGACAAGTTCTGCGTGCTCGGTACCCATTTTCTTTTGGCTGATCTTGTTCTGTGCTTCAAAGAATTCCTAGATTGTTAGACTGACCATTCTTTTTTTCCCTTCAGTGCCTTGTCTTGTGATTGTTCACACTTCTATGGTTTTTCCATGCGCATATTTTGACATCTCCCTGTTGCCACCATGTGGTTGAGGTTTTTACAGAGTTTCCACGTTTTTTAACCAACATCGACGCTGATGGTGGCTTTAAAAATGTCTTTATAGCCACATCGTGTTGTTAAAGAAATGTTTGTAGAAACATCTTTCCGAGAAGATTTAGCCAGTGTAATGAAAGTTTGTGTTTGGTTGTTGAAAAACTTTTTAATGTGAAACACAGTTGCTTATACAATAACTTCTCTCAATAGTGTTAGTGCTCTGTAAGTAGTATTAGTGCTTCCAGTTTCAGCTTCTGATTACAGAACCGAAACAAAACTCGAGTTTTACCTCCCATAGTCATTGTTCTGAGGTCACTGTACTTGGTTCCAGTTACTTGTGCAGTACTTCATGCACTGTGAAGCTGCTGCTGTCTACACCTAATGATTTGTGCTACCTGCTTTTGTTGCTCTATCTATTCAAGGCATCCAACTCTTACATCAATGTACTTCCTTCTGTAGTTTCTAAGTAAGGTTTTTTTAGAAAGTGTATTTATTGCAAGCTTATCTGTAGTTGGAAAAAATCCTATTACTACTGTCTTGTTATCACTGATTATCTGATCACGTTTTTCTGAGGCAGTGCTGCCTGGCAGGGACTGCCTTGTTGCCAGTACTCACTGTTGGGAGTCCATTTCAGTATCTCACCTACACTAGGTAGTGATGCTCTCTTTGCAAAACACAAAGGAAGATGTGGAGTTTTTTTTGACTGCACAAGATTTCTTTACAGATTCTGCGTGCTTAGCAGACCTTTTGCCATCTTTCTGAATTTCCTCCAAAAAACCAAGTTTTTGCTGATGTCCACTTTGTTCACTTTGATGTTAACAACCGTATGGCTTCGGTTTGTTAGAGTTGCTGAATGTTCAAAATGAAATCGAGGTGGGTGATCCTGGAGATGCTGACAGTTTCTTAGACATTCTTCTAAAGATTAGCATAATTTTCTACTTAAGAATAGCTTTAGTTTCCTATTCTCTCTCAGACTGTTGAGAATGTGGCATTATGCTCCAGGTTAAAGCTTTCCTTTGAGATTTTTAACTACAGTCTGGTGGTCTATCATCTAATAACCAAAAATAAAGCTTTTACTTCATCCCATTTAATCTATAAAACTCATCAAAAATGAGATGTACTACTACTTTTCACTGATGCTTTTTCAAGCAATGTACCAAACTGGGAAAGCAAAGTAAAAACTGCGGCAAACCAGAATTAGCAACTGGAATAGCAAACTTTCAGAGGCTGTGACTGTAAGAACTTTAAAAACCTCCTGAGATTAATCTGCATGAAGTACCATTAGACTTGAGGCTGGAAATGTCAGAAGAAGTTTGATACTTTTTATACCAACTTTATTAGTGTCCTTACTAATTGTGTTGCAACAGTTCTACTCTTCCTTTACTTGCCATTTTAAATGTAATAATTTTCATTCTGCTTTTACCATTCCTCTTGGTAAATCCCTGACTTTTTCAGTGCAGTGCTATTTAATGTTTTGAATGCTGAAGTTCAGGTTAGATGCATTAAGAGAAAGTCCTTTATATCATATGTAAGCTATGAAGTTAAAACTTCCTTTCAATTCTGGCTCCTTACACTTACTGTCATTCTTTTCTTTTTCTTTTTTTTTTTTTTTTCCCCTTTTCACCCTCCCCCAGCTTTTACCTGAAACTTATTCTATTATTTGGCAAACCACTGGTATTGTCTTAATAGACTAATACTTACCAGGTTCATTCTTTCTTATTTTTAAATACAGGTGTTGTATTTGCCAATTACACAGGTTGTAAATTGTTTAAAACAATTTGTGTAACTAACCTGTGATTTAAGGTGTTGCTTTTCTTTCAGAGTTCTGAACTGGAGGTCCTCATCCTTTTCTTGATGATAAATGGGTTGTAGAACATTTGGGTTTAGGAACAGTCAACTTGGCTTTCTATGTTACTTGTTTTGTGAAACTGAAGATATCGTCCTCTCTATAGTTCAAAGAGCTGCAGAAAGAAACAGCAGACAAAAAAGATTGTCTTGCTGTGATTTCACTGAAGGTGTTTTTATGACACTTCGATTGTGACTCAGGCAGACATTAGCTGAAGATGCATTTTAGAAGAAAAAGCAGCAAAAAGCACAGTATTTGACACAAATATTTATATGCTTCCAAAAATTTATTCTATGAAACTCACACTTTCTAGTAGCTAAAAGATTTTGAGTTACTAAAGCAAAGCAAATGAAGAACTGCTAATTTTAGTGTAAATTAAGGAAAAAAAGATGTCTCTTTTTAAGGAGGGGCCAGGGGAGTGGTGAATGAGTTCTTGGTGTACAAAAGAGCCTGGTGCTGCTTCAAAAGGCAGTCTGTCCCTGGCTGTGTAGCAAGGATGTCTCTGATGGCAGGAAGTTTCTGTAGGAATGCAAACATTTTCTGAAATAAAGTTCCTCTTAAAAAGCAAAGCATAGTGATTAACATATTTGGCTCTGCCTGGTGTAAAATACACTACAATTACTGGATTCATTTCAGAGTGCAAGGGTTGTTACATTACTGGCTTGAGGTAGGGCTTTCATAAAGTGGTACTGTGTCTAATGTGCACGCATTGCAGCTTTTGATTCAGTTGGCTTGATGGACTCGTGTTGACCATGCAGCCACAGGGCTGTGAGGTTACTATTTCGATACCAGGTTTGACTTGGATAGCACTTGTAGTCCAAGAGAGAGAACCTGGCACAGTCATTTTCTTGTTTGGCATAAACTATAACTTCAGTTGGCTTGTATCTGGAAGTGTTCAGCTGCTTGATTGTTGTGTCTTACTGAATAAAGTGGAAAAAAGCAGTACAGTGTGTAGGAGAGAAAATAGTCCAGTACTTTATGTTCCTGCTCTTAGTCTCAACAAAAAACTTGTCAATGAAGGCTTCAGTGAAAGAGTTTGGTAGTGTTATTACAAAGTCAATATAGTAGCTAGCAATCATCCCCCCCCCCCAAAAAAAAAAAAGGTAATTGCCCTTCCTATCTCTTTTGCATGATGCTTCTTTGGACCCTGAAGTAAAAAGCATGGGGGAGATTGCAGAAAATTAAGAATTTCTTGTGTGCTTAGTTTCTAGGCCACATGTTCCCTTAAATGTACACACCATGGAGTCAGATGGGTTCCTTGTTCAAAGGGAAACAAGGGGTCTGTGTAGTGACAGTGGCGAGGCAATGTCTGGGTGCTTTCAGGACCAGCAAGCTTCTAGAGAGTTATCTGATCTTCATCTAAGCTGACCTAAGGGGATTTTACCGATCTAAATTTATAAAACACATTAACTATATACACTGACTACAAAGAAACTCCAGCATTTTCTCAGTGCTGTTCTGAAAGTAATATCTGGAAGATACTTTGCATCTAGAATGATAAATGCATGTATTTTACGTTCTGTGTGTCAGGAGAATAAAGCACTGTGCTACTTGAAGAATTTTTGAATTTTGGACAATTACTTTGCTTTGACTTAATGATCTGATTTGTGTGGTGGCCAAATCTCACAGAGAAGTGGGCAGAAAGATTGAGGCCACCCTCATTCTGCCTTTTGCATTTGGATTGTATTAAACGCAGTTTTGGGGGTTCCAGGCTCAGTGTAAATCTACTTACACTTCACATTGTGTTGTAAACGAAATTGTACTTCAGTTTTGCATAGTGTCTTTTTACAAGGATGAGGTAGCAGGCATTGAGGCCAAACTAGATGATACCACGGGTATGAGGGTGAGAGTGAAGGTGGTGGGCTGCCTCTGTCAGAGAGGCACTGACAGGGCTGGTGGGCCAGGGCTCCGTGTGTTGCTAATTCTTGTAACACTAGTACTGTGGCAGTTTGAGAGTGCTTTAAAAGGGTGGGGAACCAAGGCTGGTACAGAATGGGGTATGTCCTTTCCAAAGATGAGGCTGCTTCCATTGCATTTTGTGGTTTGTGGTAGTTTCCAGCACTCATTTTGAGCTGTGATATTCTCATTACTTGATGTCTTCTTCCATGTGTGTGGCTAGTGTTAAGGTCAATAGTGTTGCTCGAGCTGTAAATGCTAGAATAAGTGAGATACTGACAGAGCACTGTGGTAGATTCTGTTTGTTCGGGCACTTTGTTGTTCGTTCTTTCTTTCCTACCTATGTAACCTGGCTCATCTAAATACAGACCTTTTTGAGACATGTGAAGTGGTACTGGAAGACTACTTTCAGAAATTTATTTTCTCTACTATTTTTGCTGAAATATGTTTTGTAGGGTTGTGTTGGGTTTTTTTGCTTTGTTCTGGTTTTGGTTTTCTTCTTCAAAATAGCTTATTAAACCAAGTCCTGCCTGGAACTGTCTGGAGTTTTTGGATAATTACAGAATTTAATTGTGGTGCTCCTGTTCTGCCGTTGCTCCCAATTCCCCCTATAATCCTGTTAATTTATTAATCTTGAAATGTTTATTTTCCCTCCTTTGTTAAACTAAGATTAAAAAAAAACAAAACAACAAACAACTTCTATCATCACGATAGCATCACATGAACAGAGTAAACAAACTTGTATTTTTCAGATACTGCTATGTCTGGGTACTTTAAGGTCAAAATTTTACAATTAAGGTTGCCATGTATATTACTGTGGTATCAGACCATTGTTCAGACTTCAGATGTAATAATCATGACGCCAGCCAAGAGATATTTAAATACTAGGAAGCTATTTTGCTTCAGTAGTCATTTGAAATAGTTATTTTTGTATTTGCCCCTACAACTCATTTGTATGAAGAACATTCCAGAAAGGTCTTAATAGATTTTCCATATCATCTTGTGTTCTGTCACCTTTTATTCACGTAAGTGATCACCTTTGAATAAGACTGACATGTCTGTCCCTCCCATCTCTGTTGTCGTTCCATCCTGTCGCACCAAATCATCATTAATTCTGCCATTGCCATTCCTGATATGTTTCTGTAGCCTTTCTTTCATCTCTACTATATAGAGGCCTTCGCAGTGTCCTTGCATAGTCTCTTCACTGCTCCTGTTCTTGCAATCTGTCATTCAAGGAAATTTTCTTACCCTAGTATTTCTAGTTGAATCTTAATCTCAGTATTGTCTCATCTCTATAGTGGACTGATCAAATGGGATTTTTTGGCAGGCCTTTCATGAAAAAAGTGTTATTAATTCCCTTGTCAGTCTTCTTTTCTCTTGATAAAGCAATGTAATTTGACCACTCTGAAGTTTTTATTTTCTAGACCATTGACTGTTCTCATTTGCTTTCTTCTGCTGGCTCCTGTTGTTGTGATCCAAACTGGTCGTGTATTTTAGCAGAGGAACTTACTTAAGCTTAGTAGAGACAATCACTTCAGGTGTATTGTGCACTCTACACTTGTTTATGTATACATCTGTCTTTTATGAAACAGTGTGAGAGAACTCAATGCATTACCACCTTGTGATCCATTATAACCTGCTCACTGTTGTGTTTTGTTTTATTCCTCCCCCTCTCCTGCAAAAACTGGTACTTGTCCTGTCACTGTAGTTTGTGCCTTTGGGTAGCACCTTGTGTGTATTTTTGTGATTGTGTTGTGCTCTGATCCGAGGCAGCTTCTAAAGTTTGTCAAGATAATTTTGAATTGTCTCTCCAAGTGTGCTTTCAGAGCTTTCCAACACATGACCGATCTGCTGAGTTATGCAGTCCAGGTGTCAGCACTTTAATGACTGTTCTCAAACACTTCCATTTTTGTAACTATAAAAGATTCTTATGAAGACCCTCAGTCAAATGCTTTCATTTTATCAGAGAATAGTTGATATCTTTTTGTGCTCAGCATATAGTTTATATTTTCCTGATGTGAAATGTTACACAGAAGTGTTCCAAACCCTATGTTCAAGGCATGAGATAGGTATTTCTCTGCCTGGAAGACATGGTAATCTTTCTTCAAGGAGAGAAGGATGGGGCCTTAAAGTACCTAATTGTATCTACCCATGAAGGTTTTAACATAACTCTTGTATGAGAAAGCTACTTTGCTTTCCTTCTAACAAAGGATTAGCAAAGCTTTTTCATATTTTTCTGGGAGATCTTCAATAGTAAAGTGAGGCAAAATTATTTGTGTTGGAAGCAACTGAAGAGTATAAAAAAACCCGTATCTTGGAAAAAAAATAAGCTGATAATTTAAAAAAGTGAATTGCTCACATGTATTGAATACTCCAGAGGCACTGCTTCTCAGGATCCAATGCTTTGTTCTGACTATACGTCCAGCATCTTATAACAAAGAAATAGGCTACTAATTTCTGAGTGGCAGTGCCAAAAATGTATTTTGTGATGCCATCAGCCTAACAGAAAAGTGAGGTAGGACTGTACTGTCATCCTTCTTGTTTCCTTTGGAAATTTTTGAATAGGCTGCCAGCTTTATCATCGGTAACATGTTTCCATGTCATCAGTGCACCAAAACGAGGAATGCTGGACCAACCATGAACGTTGGTTGAAATTCACATGCAATACTCCTTTTCAGGGTTTGAGATCCATGAAGTTAATTTTTTAAATTTCTTTAACTTCACTCCCATGTGTATTTAGTATAGCGTGACACTAGTATTGTACAGAACTAAAAAGAAACACTTGCTTGTTCAACAAAATTTTATCAAACCATATTTGAGATAGACCTGTCATATTTATAATTTTGTTTTCATTTTTGTTCTGTCCTCTCTATTTTGGCAAGAACTGCTCCAAGGCTAGTAATCAGACTGATTGCTTGTCCTTTTTTTATAACTGGTTTCTTAACTGTTGAAAATGTTGAAAGAAAGTTTTGTAAACAAGTCTCAAGTACATGATGGCAGCTATTTTGTTAAGCTCCTGTGAAAAGTTACCAGGAACCCATTGATTCATAAATATGTTGATCTTTACTAGAAATTAAGTACTGTGGTAGATTACTGTGGTGTTAAGTGTTGACTTATGTGATACCAGTGCTTATCTTCAATCACAAAACAGAAAGATGATAAATGTTTGTAACCATTTATTAACAACTCGCAACCCCATAAGGCAACGGACTTTGTGGAGTTACCGTATCTCGAGCGTCTGCTGTTGTAATACTCTTTCCACCACAGACCCTGTCAAAAGCATTTTTAATTGTTTTGCTTAATTATTGTGTTAGAAGCATAGGAAAGTGCCAAGAAAATAGAAAAGCTGTGTGTATTCTAATTTTAGTAATATATTTAGTGCCTTCACTAAATATATAGTGTCTCAATCAGTATCAGCCTTTAAGCATAATTGTTCTAATAACTGTGGTTTCTTGGTTTTATGATAATCTGCTACTACGTTTTTGTCTGGCTCAATACAGATTATTTCAGAGGAGGATTTTTCTCCTTAGTTGTGGGTTGGAATTCCCCCACTCCCCGATTTTCCTGGCTTTGAGAATCAGCTGCAATGAAACACGTAGTGTGTGCGTGTGTGTATATATATATATTTCAGATTGGATATTCTTGCCTTTGTAAGAAATTGTTTGAAGCATGATTACTTGATTGTAAGCTAAAGTTTTCTAGGCATTGGTGTGTGCATCTTCTTAGTCTCACATAATGGATTCCAAAATAATACTTTGATTGCATTAGGAAGCTACTGTAGTTTAAGTTTCTTAGTCTTGTTTAATGGTGGTAATAGCTCATGAGATCTCAGATGTGTCTCCCAAGTTGAAATCTTGGCATCTACCTTCCCTTCTTTCTTCTCCCACGTGTTGACAATGTAGTTCTTTCTAAATCATGAGTAAGAGGTCACAGACCAACTTCTTAACCCAGTTTTCCTTGGTAGTCTGAAACAGATTCCTACCAGTGCCTCCTTTCTGGGTATAAGTACTATTATTCCAATTTACAGATGGGGAAACAGCCAGTGAGACTAAATGGCTTGACCAAGGTCATGCAGGAAGCCTCTGATGAAGCAGGGAGTTGAACCTGGGTCTCTGGCTGCTCTCTAGCGACTGATGGACCATCCTTCCTTTCAAAACTAGGTAAAATTTAAGAACATTTTAAGGGATATTTTTGAACTTGGATTTTTTTGCCATCTTCTGTGTTTTATAACATAGAAAACCTTAAAATGTAAATATTTTGTTTTTCATAGATGGCATCTACATCACATCTTTGTGCAAATTCTAGTGCAGTAAGCTGCAGTATTTTTTCTATTACAAATCCTGTTTAAAGCCTGTGTGTCACATGATGCAAAAGACCAACATATCTGTCTTATCTGCACTATAGTCTTTCTATTGCTGCTTTTATGATGGGACTGATGTTGGAAAACTTTGATATTGGAAAACTAGCGGTAATTGCATTTGAACCAGACTGTAGTTCTCTATAGTGTATAACAGCCTGGGTGTTAGGGTAGTAGCTAGACAAGGATGTTTATTCTGGAGAATAATGCTTCCGGCTGTCTTTGTATATCAAATAAAGCAGAGCAAATGCTTTGCTTTCTAGTGTCACCTTTCATTGGGACAGGCTGAAAAAAAAAAGAAAAAAAAAAAGCCCACAAAAAATCTATATAAAAAACCCAAGCAAATACCAAAACCAACCAACCAAAGAAACCCATGACTAAAAACAAAAAGGAGGGGAAGGGGAGAATTCTGTGTGTGTTTGCACAGGGTTTTTTTGTTTTGGTTTGTTTTTTGTGTTTTGTGTTTTTTGTTTGTTTGTTTGTTTGTTTGTTTGTACTGGGGGGAAAAAATGGTTTTATAGATTAAAACAAAACAACAAAACCCATACCAAACAAGAAACACAACAATCAAACCACCAAAACATAATCTTTATGATTTGCAATTAGATATTGCTTAGGGAAGGTGTTTTTCTCCATGGGAGAATTTGGTGCAGGTCCATTTTGTCTAAGCAGCATAGGTTTGTTGTGGTTTTGTTTTTTTTTTGTTTTTTTTTTTTTTACTGTGATACTGATGTACCTGCACTAACTGTGTATCTAGTTGCCATCATCAATACCACTGTTTAAGAGCATCGGTATTGTCTAAACTGGTTGCAAGCAGAGTTAGGAAGGACAACAGAAGATGCTGTCAGTAGATGTGACTCTTAGGAATTATAGAGCCATTGATACATTTGAGAGGTAATTTATTCTGGTGTAGCCAGGGTTCTAGCATACAGAGGTTTCCCTCTTGACTCAAAACTACATAATTTTCAAATTAAGATGAGGGGAAAGAACCCAGGAAATTCTGTTACAATGCAGCCACTTTGCTTAAGGATTCTGGGTTTTATTCACTCTTTGTCTGTCCTTTCCTTGCTTTAGTCATCTGTTTCAGAATTCCCTTAGTATATTCCTCATAGAATCTAAGCATATTGGGCACCACTTCATGAATATGCTCTTGTTATATTCTGCAGTAATGTAAAGTGAGATATATATATATGCACAAACACTTGGTATGCTGCACAAGTCAGCTTCTGCTTCTTGTGCACCTGGTACACAAAGTGATTTCTACTGCAGATTCTGGAAACAGAAATGGAGAACATAGCTGTTTATATTGAGGTTTTCATCCTTTTTGTGGCTGTGTGATCTGTTAGAAACAGTACTGACAATATCATGTGTGGTGTTGCATGAATCTGGAACAGCTGCCCTGTATATCTGTGTAAGAAAATACTCTGCTGGATATTGACTTGGAATTAGTAGCATCTTTTTTAATGGTTTTAAGTCAAAGTTTGGCATGACTCCATTGCTTATGTTGATGATACAAAGATGGAAGAGATGGAAGAAAACTGAATATTGAGTGTAAAACATGCAAAACAAACTTGCCATGAATTAATTCTCTGTTTTGCAGGAGAAAGAGATGATATTAATATAATAATATTGTCCGTCCTTCTTTTTCCTTTTGACCCAGTCTGTGAGTTTGGGTGTTTAGAAAGGAAAACTATAAGGTTTATTTTCTGAGTTAAGTGTTATGGAATAGAATATTTCAGTTGGAAGGGATTTACAAAGGTCACCTAGTCCAACTGCCTGACTGTTTTGGAGCTTTTGAAAGTTGAAGCATGTTAAGGGCATTGTCCAGATGTCTCTTAAACACTGACAGACTTGGGGCATTGACCACGTAACTACAAAGCCTGTTTGAGTGTTTGACCACCCTCTCAGTAAATAAATGGTTCCTCAGGTTAAGTCTGAACCTCCCCAGATGCAGCTTTGAGCCATTCCCATTACTGAATCCAAGGGAGAAGAGCTCAGCATCTCCTTCTCCACATGCTCCCTTCAGGAAGGTGCAGAGAGCAGAGAGGTTGCTCCTTTGCGTCCTTTACCTCAAACTAGACAAACCGAGACTCCTCAGACACTTCTCATGCCTTCCAGTCCTATCACCAGCTTTGTTGCCCTCTGGATACATTTGAGGGCCTTCATATCCTTTTCAAATGGCAGGGCCCAGAAAGGCACGTGGCCCACGCTCAAGGTGTGGATGCACCAGTGCTAAATACAGCAGAACAATCCCCTCTGTTGACCAGCTGGTCGTACTGTGTTTGATGTGCCCCAGGATGCCATTTGAACTGTTGGTGCCAGGGCACACTGTTGGCTCCTCGAGTCTGCTGCCCACCCAGCACCCGGATCCCTTTCTGCAGGCCTGCTCTCCATAAAATTCTCTCCCACTTCATACTTCTGTCCAGCATTACTCTGTTCCTAGTGCAGGATCCAGCATTTGTTCTTGTTGCATTTCATGCAATTGATGATTGTCCAGGGCTCCAGTCTACCTAGCCTCTTGTCTCTTGAGAGAGTCAGCAGCACCTGCCAGTTTGATATCATCGGCAAACTTGCTAATGGTGCATTCAACTTCTGCATCCAAGTAAGTAATTGTTAAAAATATTGAATGACACTTAGTATGTCCTAGCATTGAGCTTTGAGGAGCACCACTGGTGACCAGTCACCAAACAGATGTAGCCCCATTCACTACAGTCTTTTGGGCCATGCTGCCCAGCCAATTCTTCACACAGCACATCATAAAGCCGCTTATCTCACAGTTGGACAACTTATCCAGAAGGGTACTGTGAAGTACAGTAGATAAAGCTGTGCTAAAATCTCAAAAAGAAACATCAGCTGTCTTCCTTTCATTCACTGGGTGGGTGGCCTTGCAATGGAAGGAGTTTAAATTAGTTAAACAAAGGAAAGCCCTTTGTGAACCCATGTTGATTGGACCTGACAGCATTGTCCCTTAAATGTCTTTCAGTAGCCTCCTGTGTAATTTTCATTATTTTCCTGGGTACTGAGGTTAGACTCACAGGTATGTAGATTTCTGGGCCTTCCTTCATGCCCTTCTTGTAACTTGAAATAACATTGTGTGGCTTCTAGTCAGTGGGAACCTCCACACATTCCCAGGAGCTCTGGCAGGTGATTGAGAGGGGTCCTGCTGTAACATATGCTAGGATCTTACAGGTGGCATTGCCACTGCTTTAGGTATGTGGTGGGTGTACAGTATTTGTCAGAATATTTTAGTGAGCCTCTTAAGCATGGAATACACATCTTGAAGTTCATCACAGCGTATGTCTTATAGTTGTTGGTTTTTTTTGTAACTAGGGAGGAATGTGTGAAATTTGTAGTAAAAGTACAGCTGTTCCACTTTATCAATTTATTATGATTTGTAAGAAATGTGAGGTTTCTTATAAAGACTGGAAGATATTTTCTTATAGTCTTACTTTATGTGTGTCAGAAGATGAATTGACTTGCTTGTCTTGTGTGAAGTAATAAATTAAAAAATAAATCTATTAACTATCCTTACTTACTTGGGACAGAGTGGTAAGCTGCACATTATTGCTTGTTTGAATTTGTCTGCCTTTAATGATCTTGGCCAATTAGTTTAATGGGCTGTGCTACTGAGAGGGCTGTGTAGTTATGTAAAAATCTCCCCTTCTTTTCATTAAATTCTTAAATATCTTGCAAAAAGGCGTATATTCCAAAGTCAGCTTATTTTAGTAGGTCTTTTTGACAAACTTTTGTCATATAACCTTTATAAGAGAATTGTAACAGGATGATTACCTCACTAATACTGTACAAAGAAACAAATTATTCCGTTTTGTTATTCTCAGGTGATAGTCGTCTTTTTGTTACATGCTCCTGACAAAGTAGCATGAATATAATACTAAGAAAGGTACAGCAGGCTCCTTGAAGTAGAAGGGTGTTCAGTCCAGCTTCCACTGTATTGCTGAAATTTGCTGAATTGAAGGAAGGATATCTTGAAAGGTCAAACCTTTTTTCTCTGCAGGGCATTTTAAGCTTAAGCGGTAATGGAGTTGAAGAACTCATCAAGAGAGTTGCCTTATATTCTCTCCCTCTCCCCTTGGAGTTTGAGCTTTTGTGTCTGGGGGGAGGAGCAGGGAAGAGAAGCACATGAGTGGTGTCTACCTCTTTTAATAAGGATTACTGGTAAAGCAGAGAGCTGTCTATCTTCAGTTAGTGCCCTGTTAACTCCAGTGGTCTTGTAATTATTAAAAAACTCTGGTTTGACTGTCCAGTATTTTGCTTAACTGATGAGGAATTTCTTGCCATTCATCTGACGCATTTGATGATGTCTGTGTAGTATGTAAGTTCTGTAGACAGAAGACTGTACCACTTTGTTTTAATATAGGATAGCCCTACTTGTTGGGATGTGGAGCGAGACTTGTAACCCATGTCCCTGTTGGTGTGCTTGCCATGTGATTTCATGTGGCTTTGACATATGTCCTTTGTGGTAGGAAAAAGGAGGATGATAGAACTGTGATTTTGATTTGAAGTGTGGTTTATATTGTCACACTTAGAAGTAAAGTAAGGAAATAATCTAGTTAGTAGGTATTTCTGGATAATCTTATGCCATCCAAAATATTTGCATTTGGTTCACAGAATTTAATAATGTACAAGGAAACACAAAACTTCTGATTTAGAGTGGATTTCACAAACACGAACTTCCTTGGCTGCAGGATTTAATTCTGTGCATGTTAACTGTACTGATACAGGCTAAGTGCCAAGTAAAATTGCCAGTGTAAAAGAGGCTTCAGCTGGTCATCACCTGGACAATTTTCACATCTTTATTTTTGTATGGGGAAATGCAGCATTTGGAGCCACTGAGGTGTGTTTGGGGATAAACAGTTTTTCATAGGTTAGTAATCACTGTGAATGTTCCTGTTTCTTTTGTAATGTTTGATAGTTATGTAGATGTGATGTTCTCAGTGTTATCATTGCAATACTTATACTGATTTTTCTGACTGAAGCTGTTGCCTGCTTACGGGCAGGGATTGTAGGAATCTTTTTTTCTTTTTTCCTTTTTTTTCCTATCCAGTGTTTGAAAAGAGCTGAAACAGCTTCTGAATTTGGGTTTATTTTTTTTTTTAATCAGATCTTTGTGGAATTTGATGGCTGTAACTGGAAGCAACATGCCTGGGTGAAAGTCCACGCTGAAGAAGTCATAGTGTTGTTGCTGGAAGGATCATTGGTTTGGGCACCTCGAAATGATCCTGTTATGCTTCAGGGAACTCGAGTCTCTCTGGCACAGTGGCCTGCACTGGTGAGTGTTTGACCAAAAGTTTTTGTATCCTCAGAGGTCTGCATCAACTTTACCATGAAACACAAGGCTTGTATATTGTACAGAGCACCATTTTGTAGCTATTGAAAAGATGTTCTCACCTCTGCCTTAAGTTCTAAAGAAGTGCAGCCAGTTTTCTGTAATTCTTTCTTGTAATATGCCATGCTTGCAAGAGTTACTGTCTTATACATAATGAGTAATAATTTTCATTAAAACGTGGACACTGGGTGGTGCATGTTGAGAAATAAAACTTTTTATTCTTTGTGATACTTACTAGCATGTGAAAACTACTATTGTTGCCCAATATTGATCAGTCATTTTTCAGTCATTTGGTTTTTGTTGTTCGTTACAGACCTTCACTCCTCTAGTAGACAAGCTGGGTTTAGGCTCTGTGGTTCCAGTGGAGTTTCTTCTGGACAAACATTTACGTTTTCTCTCTGATGCCAGTGGATTACGTTTGTTTCAGGTATTTGAACTGTTTTCAGTTAAACTGCAAATTTAACTTTGTGTTGTGCTTGTCAGATTAACTTCTTTTTATTGTTTCACTTACAAATACATGACAGAGCAGTGAAAGTTAGAAAACAAGAAGATGTGTTTGTTTCCCTGCTTTTCTAGGTGCTTACACTAACCTCCATGGGTCCAGTTCCTCTCTGTACTGTTCAGTTGGAGAACTAGCTGTCAAGTGTGGTGTAGCTGACAATTGCAGTGGAAGCTTTTGCAACAGCTTTTGCATAGCTTGCCCTTTTTCTCTCCTGGCATGTTCAACAATGTTTTTCTTAATTTTACTTTTTTGGGGTGGGGGTGGGTGGCTGGAGAGTGGGGGTGTGGAAGGAAGGGGGCGTAGTTAGTTTCTGAGAGCAGTCCAAGAAGAGCTGTCCCTTGAAAACTAATGATTCCATTATCTTAAAAGACTATACTTTTATGTTAAAACTGTGTGTTGTTTGCAGGTGGGAACAGAGAGTCAAAATCAGATTCTACAGGAACAGCCTTCTCTAAGAGAATCTGTCAATACATTAATCAGTGACCAGAAGCTTCAGGAGATATTTAGTAGAGGTAAGACTGGGATTTGTGAAGGAGAATAGTAATAGTATCTGTTTTCATTTGGAAGGTCATTTTTCTGTATTGTTTTCTTTACAAGGAAGCATTATGTTGTCACAGATACAGGTAAGCAGTTGCTGAGATGCAACCGGAAATACCTACTGGGAATGGTGACTGAAGATGTAGTTAAAGTAGGACAACATGTTATTGATAACATCCATGTATTTACAACTTCCCTTGTTTTAAGTTTTGGTTTTGAATTTAAGTTTTGATGCTGTTCTATTGGCCTTTTCTATAATTCTGGAAATTTAGAAGTGAAGTTACTCTGTAGTTGTTGAACTTTAAAAAATTTCTTCTGTTATGTTAAATTTTGGCTTTTTGATAATTAATACATGAATTGTGTAAGTTTAAAAATATGGTGTGGCTATGGCTGCTCAGCATAGGGTTAATACCTTAACTGTTGTGTATTAGGATTAAGCCTGATTGCAGCTTTTGTTGTCAGATTGGGGTCTTCAAGTGCTAAGATTCTCTATCCAGAGTTTGGGTTTGTGGGCTAGGTGGCCACAGAGGTAGGCCACTGTATTACATTTGAAGGCCGATATAATACTTAATGGGTATTTGGTGCTTTTTTTGGTGCAATAAAATGTTTCTTGATAAAAATGCTATGAGGACTGTACTTAATGAGCAAGTAGCTTCAGAACTGTACAGTTAGGAGCTGCCTTCTGAAGTGCCTAGTTCTGGTTGTATCAGATACAAGGTGTTGGATCATGTGGATTTTGATGATCTAATATTAACAAAGTAGTTTTGGGGTTTTTTCATTTGGAATTAGGGTAGGAGGAAAGCTCTTCATGCTGATGTGGAGAGTGAGAGCAGGGTTGGAGGAAATCTTTCTGCAGATGATCCGTACCTTGTATCAAAAAACTAAGATTGGTTGTTTTAGAGACATTGGATATTTGTGCAATTATATTAAATTTTACACAGCTACAAATACCTGTTTCTATTCTGAACTAAATTCAGTTTACACTAGGATTTGATGCATCTGGACTGAGTCAGAATGTTATGACAGTCCACTGGATTGATGCTTCATAATGACTAAACTGTAGGTTAGAAAGAAAAAGAGGTTAGTTATTGAGGAGACCCTGTCTAGTCTGAATTTGTTAAAAGAATGGAGTTTGTTTTGGTCTTCACTTTTTTTTTCTTGGAACTGATTTTGTTGATTTTGTTTTTACAATAGCTTTGAGTTACAGCATTGAAGACGTGTTGACTTTCTACAACAGAGTTCTTGGCTTATTCAGGTTTTGCAGCAGAAGCCCTAGTGTTTTAATTTCTTTCCACCTGAAAGATGGCACTTTGAGCCTAATTATTGTGCAGAGCTCTTCTTTTGATGTATGACCCTGAACTGGTATGACGCAAAACTTGTCTGGAAAATGTACTCAATGTCCTTCTTTCCTAGGTCCTTACAGTGTCCAAGGCCAAAGAGTTAAGGTTTACCAACCGGAGGATGAAAATAGCTGGCTCTCTGGTGTTGTGAGCCATCAAGACCCAATAACTCGTCTCATGGAGGTGTCAGTGACTGAGGTAAAAATCTGAAGCACTGCTCTAGTGTTCCTAAAATACCATTCCTCAGTATCTTGTGGAGGATGACAGCTTCACCAAAAGTAGTGCTTCTCGTTCTTTGTTGTTAGCTTTAAAAGATGAGTGGTGATTTGCAGACTTTTTTTTCTTGTTGTGATGAATTTCCACAATAAATGATGATACATGGTCCACTTCTATAAATAGGTATAATAATTTTATTGGAAATGAGTGCTATATGAAAAAATATTGGAGGTGGTTTTCTGTATGGTGACTTTTTGGGTGAACTTGCTGCTTTACAGGAAGCTGCCTTTGAGGTCTCTTATGCTGTGGTCTTCCTACTCCTCTCAGTTTCTGGCTGGCTGTCTGGCTGGCTATACATGTGGCTTGAAACAAGTGTAGCATAGAAAATGAAGTCTTAATCTAAACAAAACTGATGTATTTTAGCTTGGACTGTTTACTTTTGCCCTGTTCCTGTCAGTAAACCTAGTAAGAGTTGCAAAGAGCACTGAAAATTTGTACACTGCTAGAACCGTCTGGTTTGTATTGCATGCTTCTGTGCTGTGTGATGGGTAGTTCTGTCTTACCAGGAGCCTACTCCTAATGGCTTCTTTCTTCAGGAGCAGCTAGGATGAGGTCTGTGGTACTGTGCATAAATTACTGTAGCAGCAGCACCCTTCTTAGTTTTTTAGAGTCCTGTCCCATGCCTCCTAACTCTGTAGCCTTTTTCCATGTGCAGTAAAGTATGTGTGCAGAATGAATGTATTGATGGTGCCCACTGAGTCCTGTGTACACATGCAGTAATATCCTGCACTCTGACTGCTAGATCTTCTGCTGGTTCACAGGAAAAATTCATACATTGTATGGTAAATAAATGCAGTACTTTGGAGGGCAATCAAAATCGTGAAGTATATGCTTTCAGCAGATATGTGCCAGGAACCACCCAACATACTATGTATCTACCATGAAATAGGAAGGTAACCTTCAAGCAAAGTTACAGAGTTCGTGTATTCATCACTCCTTTTGGAAAGATGCTGGTGAGGATAGTTAGAATAAACTATTATCCTTCCGGTAATGTGTTTTGCATCTAGCAGAGTGAATGTGCAGAAGACTAGGATAATAATAAATCAAATTTAAGAGCAACTGTGATTAATGCAATAAATGCCTCTAGAGATGCACAGTGGAAAGTGGAACAAACATACAAGGAAACAGTGGTAGGAATTAAATCTGAAAGTTTTTGAAATAGATATGGATAACAAGTAAACTGGAAAGCTGTAGTATTTCTAAGGAAGTGGGACAGAAAGAAAAGGCAAATGGGAGAGGAGCTGCAGAGTAACCCTGTCTCTGATGTCTCTTATGTTGATATTATATATTCTGAATTAAAAACTAACTTCCTTTTTTCTTCCTTCTACCTCCTCAATGTCAACCTGCATATAAATTAGAGTGGTGAAGTAAAGTCAGTGGATCCTCGACTGGTTCATGTGGTGATGGATAACACTTCTCCAAGTGAGGTACTACAACAGTTCAGGTCTTGTGTATACAGTGTGAAACTTCACAAATATTTAGGTAGCAAACATCTAAACTATGGAAACAGCTGAAAACTGGTGCTGTGTTCACTGTGGGCTTTTGATAATGTAGTCGGAAGAGCAAAATTTTCTTTACCACTTTGAGACATGGTCATAACTTCTGTTAAACAATATTCTCTCTTTGTTCAGGCCTAAGTTCAGCATGGATCTTAAGGGGGTGCTAAACATGGTGGTTGTGCTCCACTTTAAGGGGTAGTACTCTCATAAAGAATGTCTCTGTGCTCACTGCCTTTTTCTAATGGGCTCACTCACCGTCTTTACAGACCTCCCTAGGCATTTCTGAAAACTGACGTCTGCTTCCATGATAAATTGGAACCTATGTTTTCACTCTAGGTTCAAGGGCTCTCTATCTCCTGCAGTTGCGTGTTGTAGGCTTTGGGCAGTGGACAGGAAGTGTGGCCTTCAAAAGAGCTATTGCGATTAGATTTAGAGCAAAAATTAGCATGCAGATGGTTTTCATACTTTAGCAAGAACAATGTTGGGGTGTGGCTGTGCTGCGTGTTTCCCACTATCTGCCATGGTGTGGTACGCACTACAGCAAAGCAGCTCAGCTAAAAATCTTATTGTGAAGATCCTATTCTAGTACAAAAAAGACAAGACTGCACTTAATGCTTGTGTTCTGTGTTCACATAGTCATTTTTCAGTAGTGTTCCAGTTGGTTCCAAAGCTTAATAGCAGTGTAATGTATTCCATTGTAACAGAAATGTTCTTTGAACCGATATCCTGATTGTTCTGTTGCGTGATTGCATGATTTTATCTATTATAGGGAGGTGGCCTAAAAGTAGCTAAATCATCTAAAGGTAAAAAGAAGAAAGAAAGTCTGGAGGGAAAGGATGGACGGAGGAGGAAAAACACTTCAGATTCTGGGTGTGATCCTGCAACAAAGAAGCTAAAGGAGAGGGGTGAGGTGGATAGCAATGGTAGTGATGGAGGTGAGGCAAGCAGAGGTCCTTGGAGAGGAGGCTCCAATAGTGAAACAGGACTGGATCCAAGGGCCAAACAGTTGCCTTCGTTTATTCCTCAGATTAATCGCAATATTCGCTTTGCCACTTATACCAAAGAGAATGGCCGAACGCTAGTAGTCCAGGATGAGCCAGTTGGTGGTGACACACCATTGCCCTTCACTCCATTTTCCTCTGGGGCTGCACAACCATTGCTAGTTGGATCTGGATGTAAAGAGGCAGGAAAATCACTGGAACAGCTTGGCCAAGGCACAGTGACTTCGGCAAGTGCAGTTACTACAGCTGCTTTGACACCAACAACTGTGAGAATCTCTGATACAAGTTTGCCATCTGTTACTGGACAGGAGAAGCTGAAAACAGGCCGATCACAAGCCCAGGGAGAGGTGAGTGGCTCACAATCCAGCATATTCAAGAAAACCATAGGTATTTGCAACAGATGTTCTGCAACGTGTTCCTCTTGCAGAGTATGTCCATGGAACTGAGAAAACTACTTTCTTCCTTATTAATCCCTCCCTTTCCAAAGAAACATTTCTGTTACCTGACCTAAGAAAGAACACAAAAGAAAATTAAGCTATTTGCTGGAGTTGTAAGAGACGACTTTTAAGCATTCTTGTCTTTATTCTTTCTTAATTTGAGAAATGCAGCCTTAAAGTCACTGAAAGCATTGCAGTTAATATAATTATTTTTTATTGCATCATTTGGAAGATAACCTACTTAATATAGATAACCTACCTACTGTCTCTTACCTTTAGATAAGCAAGTATGCATGAGAGTGTGCACTGAGTTGAGTGTTTAAGTTACTAAGTTTAGGAAGCCTCAAAACCAGAAAAGCAATGAGGCTATGTAGAGGGGACTGTTTGCAGATGCTTGACTTGTCTGGTACAGCTGAGATAATTTCGGTTGTAGAAAAATGAGCCAGTCATCTCGTATACTATCTGGGGCTGAAAATAAAAAAATAAAACACTCAAGATGGGTAACTTTAGACTAAATCTCAGTCTGGAAGCAGCTTGAAGACCTTTTAGTTATGCCTTTGTTTGCAAAGGGAAAAATGGAAAAGTAGAAGGGAAACCCTGTTAAAAACATAACAGAACACTTTAAGTAATCAAAGTAAGGCTTATGAAACAGAACAAAACCAAAACCTCACTTTGGTAAGTACAGCAAAAATTAAGTAACTTGTAGTCTACTGAAGTTTTTTTTTTAAAAAAAAAAAAAGTAAAGAAAACAGGAGGTACTTTAGAGTCCAGCATGTTTGCGAGGAGGTTAGATGGATTACTTTCATTCCTGTCTTTTGTATTAGTTAATGGAATCTGGGGAGGGATGTTTACCTTGGGATAAGGATTCCTAGATGGTAAGGTGTAAAAGAGAAATGGAATTTCAGAAGCTGGGAGTCTTATGTAATTAAATTACCCACTCCTTCCCTTCTCAAAAATAAAAAAAATATTCATAGTTGGACAGAGGCAGTGGCAGTATTTAACATGGCCTTTGAATAGAAGTGTATTAATCGTGAGTATTCCTCATGAGAAAATTTCTAAGTGGAAACTTGAAGAAAAGGAATAGAACTGATGAGTTAGTTAATCAGTTACAGAGGTACTGAGAATTGGAAAATATTAATAAGTTAAATTGAGAAGAGAACAAGGGAAAATTTCACATCACAGTTATGGGTCTAGTAGAAATCTGCAAATCAGAAAAGTTTCCAGTATTTGAAGATCATAAAAATGTTTTAGGCATTTGTCTTATCTGTCAGCAGATGGGTCTTGCTGTGGTGAGGAACAGTTTGTTCACTAACTGCTAGAGGGCTTTCATTGTTTAACTAACTTTGCAAACTAAGTTAATTATTTCAAGGCTACTGGTTAAATAGGTGATGCTTACTGGGATGATCTTGGGGGAGGGTGAAAGATAGGAGACTACTGAAAAGCAGTTTTGCTGAAAAATAAAATAAAAAATCAACAGTTGAAATGAGTTGATTTGCTGTGAATTAGTTCACCTTGGTTTGTCTCACCTTTGTTCTAAAGTGTCATAAGATGTTGTGTTCCTTTTCTCCGTGTGTCTTTAGTATGTAACAGACACTATTAGCTCTATAGTTTTAATAGCTTGTAGGTAGGAAAATTTAGTCTAGCAGAATCTTTAAAGAAGTTTCTTCATTGTAAATTCTACTGGAAGTTTCTATTACAGGTAGATAAGTAGGATGCTAATTGTACAATAAGATGAACCAAAGTATTGATGAATCCTTTAATAGGCTAATCCTTTTTAATTTTGTTTCAGAATTCTCGAAATTCACTTCTGGCTTCTTCTGGATTTGGAGTCTCTGTCCCAAGTGCTTCCCAGCCCTTGGTTTTTGGGGGTGGAAGGAGCCAATCAAATGGAGTGGTGACTCCAGAAAACAAGCCTTCTGGATTCCCTTTTGGTTGTAGTACTGGACATGAAGTGCAGAAAGATTCTGATCTGTCCAAAAACTTGTTTTTTCAATGTATGTCCCAAAATCTACCTTCCAGTAACTACTTCACAGTTATTTCAGAGAGCCTGACTGAAGATGCCTGTAGTCGGGACTCATTCAAGCAATGTACAGAGAGTGTGGGTGCTGGGATATGTAAAGGTAAAATCCTTCCAACAGACACTAAACCAGGAGCCCAGTCTGGCAGTTCCGCAGAGCGGAAAGTGCCTGTGGAATCCATGCCTACCCTTACTCCAGCCTTTTCGCGAAGTCTGTTGAATACTCGTCCTGCAGATAGTCACGAAAACCTGTTTTTACAGCCGCCAAAGCTATCAAGAGAGGAACCTTCAAACCCTTTCCTAGCGTTTGCTGAGAAAGCAGAACTTAGTCCTTTCAGTGGCTTTGCATCTTCATCTCAGACAGGGGTTTCTACTCCCTCTACACCTGTTGGTCATAAGGCCACTTCTAGCTGGCCAGAATCACTCACATCTACAGACTCTTCTCTAGCTAAGAAGAAAACCTTGTTTATAACAACTGACTCCTCAAAGATTATCTCCAGTACTCCTGGTTCATCAATTGCTGTTGGTGTTCAGAGCCCTTCCACTGTAGGGAATGGACGTTCCAGCTCACCGCCCAGCAATCTGACACAGCCTATTGAAATGCCCACACTTTCCTCCAGCCCAACAGAAGAAAAACCATCTGTTGGGCCTGGGCAGCAGGACAATCCTCTTCTGAAAACATTCTCTAATGTGTTTTGCAGACATCCACCTGGGTTTTTCTCTTCGCAGGCTGAGTTTCCACAGGAAAACAAAGCCCCTTTTGAAGCTGTGAAAAGGTTCTCTCTAGATGAGAGGAGCTTGACTTCCAAACAGGACTCGGACTCCAGTACCAATAGTGACCTGTCAGATTTGAGTGACTCCGAAGACCAGTTGCAGGCCAAGGCTTGTATGAAGGGAATCCCAGACCACCTGATGGCAAAGCTAGGCCCCAATGCAGAGCGCAATGCTGAATTGCTGTTGGGTAAAGGAAAAGGGAAGCAAGCCCCAAAAGGCCGGCCTCGCACAGCTCCCTTAAAAGGTGATAACTTGAATGCAGGGTGTTTTGGAAAAACAAGGAGGTGGGATACTGGGATATCTCGGTGTCATGAACTATGTGAACTAGCTATGTGTATAAACAGCATTTATGCTTAGTAGGCAGCACACAGGATATGTGGAAGGCTAAAGCTTAATGCTTCTTGCATGTGAACCAACATGTTCGCTTTGAGAAATGTTTTAAGCATGTATTTGTCAGGATAAAAGGTGTGGTATGCTGCAGATTTGGAACAGTCTCAGTGGTTTTGCATGAACATGAGTATACAGACTTGTGAAAATATGTTTGCTGGGACCAGTATCCTTTTGCTGTTACAGTTAACTAATGGATTTTTACTTCTACTTTGCCTCACCCAGTTGGCCAGTCTGTGCTGAAAGATATGAGTAAGGTGAGGAAGCTGAAGCAGTCAGGTGAGCCTTTCCTTCAGGATGGCTCTTGCATCAATGTAGCTCCACATCTGCACAAGTGCCGGGAGTGCCGTCTGGAGCGGTACCGCAAATTTAAGGAGCAAGAGCAGGATGACTCAACTGTGGCATGTCGCTTCTTCCATTTCCGGAGGTGCTCAAATTCTTCCTTTCTTCGTATGTAGTCTATGTGCAGAGCTTGGGCCATGTCCAAGCACAAAGTAATTATGTTTTACTTCTGTAATATGCTGGTGTACAGTCATGAAGATTTTGAGTGTCTTTCATTTCCCTGCATCACCTGACTGGAATTCCCTCACTGGGGCTGGAAGAACTACTGCTGGAAGATAAACCTAAGATCCTAAGTGAGCCTCCAGGTTCAGCCTCATAGGATTGTATTTTCTTTGTTGGGTAGAACTTTACTGATGGATAGCAGTTTGTATGCACTCACTGTTCATAAGTAGTTCAGAACAGAGATACAATTTCAAGTTGGTCAACAAGTAACTGAATATTGCCAGCATGAGGCTAATGTTTTACTACGTTTTGTGGAGTACAGAGCTGATTTTTAGGGCTAGGACACTGTTTGTGTTTTCTGTGTTGCATACATGTCTTAAGGCTCTTTGACCTGTCATGCTTGTCTTCATCTCCCTTAACTGCCTATTCTAGCAAGTGGTATGTATCCTTATCCCAAAAGATACTTGTTCAGTTTCTGGCCTATAAAGGATGAAATTAATTTTTAGTATGTACCACCTGTCTAGTAAGTTTTATAGCTGCTGCTCTTCTTGAACTTGTTAAAAATTAACACAGCTTTGCAGTTAAAGGCAAGATTGGTTTTGCTTGAAAATCAAGTTACCTTAAGTATTGGCAGGAGATGTTTAAGGTTCTGTAACTTACGTTGTTCCAACTTCAGCTAGTGATAAAATATTTGTGATTCATCTCTGTGGAGGGCAGTGGCAAGAATAGTAGGTACAATCAGGATTTTTGTGTCTGTTCTAATGTGAACTGTTAGAACAGCTGCCAAGTGCCAGCAGCCCGTGCCAGAACTAAAATACAGGTTTCCCAAAAGTTGAGAAATAACTTTCTGCTGAGTTGAACCATGCAGAATTTTACAAGCAGCAAGGCAAATAGCTGGATTTCTCTTTCTATTAATAGTGTAGAGAAATGTGACTTGCCAAGCTGTAGCAGTTTCCTGTATATGGAATTTCCCAGCAGTGCTTACTGGGACATGGAGATTAATCTAGAGGTTTTGAGGCCATTGCCTTTGTGTATCTTATTGTGTGTTACTTGGATTTGCATAATATTTGTACTGGCTGTACAGTATAACACCCTAGCTCATGCTTCCCCCCTGCCCTGTCCCACTTTTTGGCTTTATATTCTGACATAGATAGCAGTGTAAGTTTTATAAGTGCTTGAGCAGCTTCTCAATTACTCCATCCTGTTTTCTGCAGGCTGGTATTTACCCGGAAAGGTATTCTACGAGTAGAGGGTTTCTTGAACCCACAACAGAGTGACCCTGATGCCATGAGCCTGTGGATACCTTCCACCTCCCCTGCAGAGGGTATCGATCTGGAAACTTCCAAATATATCCTGGCCAATGTTGGGGACCAGTTCTGCCAGCTTGTTATGTCAGAGAAGGAGGCAATGATGATGGTGGAGCCACATCGTAAGCTGGGCTTTTGATGTGTTTTTTGTCCATCATCCCTGTGTAATGTGTGTACAATGCAGTGCAATAGAGTTGAAAGTGTAGTATAATTTCTTCTTCAAATGCTTCTCCTTTTCTTCTAAAGAAAAGGCTAATATTCACTTCTTTGGGGGCTGTGTGTAATTGTGGGACCAATACTTGGGATTTTTCTTCTGGATCAGTACAACATTGCTATCAAAGAAGCTAACGATAACTTTCCCAGACATCATTAAATTATTTTTCAATAAATCAATGCAGAAATCAACTGACCCATGCTCCTAAGAAAATAGAAATAACCCAGGACACTTGTCAAACTGATCAGCTATGCTTTACTGATCAGCTTTTATTACATATTCCTATCCTGTTACACTCCAGGGACATTACATGAAAGTTCAGGGCTTTCAAGGGAGGGAGCACTACCTGCATTCAGCCTGCAAGGACCCAGCTGACAACTAGTTGCCAGCTTTGCCACTGCGAGGGGAGTGGGTTTAAAGTATTTTTTTCTAAAGGTATCCAGTAAAGTCTGTCACATGGATAGCTCTGTTCCCTTTAGCTTCTGGAATGTATAAGGGCAGACATTTGGAGAGCAAATGTGTTGGTTTAGAATCCCAAGAGTTGTCAGGCATCCAATTAGTAAAACTAAATATGCATTCTTTTTAGTTTTATAAGTTCACATTACTTGTTCATAAAACCAGCAGAAGTTTTATAACTTTGCTGTAAGTTCCTTAAGTGCTTCTTGAAATTCAGCTACTACAGAACTCTGTAAGGTGCTCTGTGTGCATGTTGGGACTTGACCTTTCCTGCTCTTGGAGATTTTAATAGTGTCACAAGACTAGCAACTCAAAGAATGTGTCTCTGAATGTAAAAAGCGTGTGTTTCTATACTCGGCCTTCATGTCATGTTTCTGTGAATCGTTTCTTTATCAGCGTTACAATGATAGTATCAAATTAGATGGGAGAAGTGCAAAATGTCCAAGCAATAATTCTAATGTTCCTTCCCTTTATAGAGAAAGTGGCATGGAAGCGAGCGGTACGTGGCGTGAGGGAAATGTGTGATGTATGTGAGACAACGCTTTTCAATATTCATTGGGTTTGTCGCAAGTGTGGTTTTGGGGTCTGTTTGGACTGTTACCGGCTGAGGAAGAATCGTCCACGTAGCGGTGAGTACTGGATTTTTTTTTTTTCTCCTCCACTGTAACCTTTGAACTGTCTGGCTTTCAACAGGGATAATTTCTGGGAAGTTGACAAAGTTTTTGGGGAAGACTTAGTGAGTATCAGCTTGGGATGCTGCAATGTTGGAACTTTGGCACTACTGTCTTATATGCTGCTGTTCTCTTCTTCATTTCTTTACATACCTGTGTTTCATCTGCTTGCAATTTTAATAATAAAATTCTAACCAATGTCAGCTGGCATAGGCTGTGTACTGAGACAAACTACTGTATAGTTTCATCTTTTCCTTGAAGTGCAAAAGAAAAATTAAGTCCTATCTTAACATTTCAGAACTGTCACAAGATGAACTAGTAAGCAGACATTCCAGAAAACTCCTTTCTGTTACAAGGAGTTAGACTGGAGGGCTTTCTTCTTTATTTGATTCCTTGATGCGCTAGGGTTTGTAATGCGGGAGGAAGTTCAGTAAGTTGCAGTTCAACAAATAGATTCACACTATGTTTACAAAAGTGAATACCTGATTGCTCTTGTGTATTTTACAAGATTGAGATGACTGGTGGCATGGCTGCTGTTCTATATCATTGTGCATTAACCTCAATAGGCAGTGCTGCCGCTTGCTCACTCCCCCGTGGCACTGGGACTGGGGAAATAGGAAGGGAAGAGTAAAAGCAGGAAAACTTGCAGGTCAAAATAAAAATCATTTAATAAGAGAAATACGAAACACAAAACAAAGGAAGTGATACAAAGGCAATCACTTGCCGCCTTCCATGGGTAGACTGTAGCCCAGCAGTTTCCCAAGCAAAAGATGGCTACCCTCCTTAAACTCTCTCCTCTCTGCTTCTATTGCTGAGTGTGACATGGCATGGAACATCCCTTTGCTTAGTTTGGGTTGTCCCCTTGGTGGTATTCAGTCTCAACCTCTTGAGCACCTGCAATCTATTCACTGTGTGTGTGTGGGTAGAGTAAGAAACAGAGAGGACCTGGACACTGTGCGAACACTGTTCAGCAATAGCTGAAACATTACTGTGTACCCAGCATTGTTTTGGTCACGTGTCCAAAACACAGCACCACACAAGCTGCTATGTGTAAAATTAACTCCATCCCAGACAGACCCAGTATGATAATGTAGTCTATAAAATGACTGCCAGGATACACCAGAAGAGAGCATAACAGTCTTTAAGATGTGGTTAACCAGGGTACAGTGAAAATAGTTGAAATAAGTACAACAGAGTTTCTTCTATCTGGCACTGTATGTGTTTGGAAAAAGTATTTGTCACTGAATGTATCACTGCGAGAATGTGGTACAAGGATGTCCATGATTCAAGGGCAATAGTCTTTTAACACATTTTCTTCTCACATCAAAGAAATAAATACAATAACCTTATCTGTACCAGGTGAAAATTAAAAGATGTCCAGGGCATAAGAGAAATTTTTACTCGCTAATGTACAGGGGAGGATCAGCATTGAAAAGATTCCTGTTTTACAATATCAAATGATAGTGGTGTGCGTGTCTGTATATGTAGTGCTTATTGATGATGTTTTCCCCAAACCAGTGTTGTAGATGATTTATTAATCAAGTCTGGGATTTTGGAATGGGCCAAAATGTAGAATCTGGGCATTACTTAAGTACAATTACTTGCCATGAGGCAGCTTTGTGGCATAGAAACCACCTACGTGGATACAAGTTCTAAAGGATCCTGAAATGGTTTTGTACGATCCTTCTCTTATTCTACCTCACTCAGTCTTTCCTCTCACCTTCCTTTTTAAAGGAAGAGATTGGCATGTAGTTTATGCAGCTACGTATTTGTAGGCTCAACTTGGTTTAAAATCTTTAAAAATATAAATTTTTCAGACAATTAATTTGGTTACTTGTTAGATTTTTAAGTAGATAGACTGACGGGAGAGCTTTAGTTTCCTCTTCCTGGAATTGATCAGCAGATACATGTTGTTGAAAAAGCTTGGGAGATAAGAATTACTGTATATCTTAGGAAAGCATAATGAGAGCAACAGTATGATATTTTAAAAAATGAGGCTAGAAGCTAAGATTTATAGGTGATTGAAATTAACAAGCTACTAGAGATCAAGGGGAAATGGCTAGTAGTTTTCTAATCTGAAGAGACAAGACGCTATAGATCCTGTTCTAATGGTCTGTATTTATAGCTTATTTCTGAGATCACCAGGTTAATCTCCTGCACTGTAAAGAATCTAAAGAAACAATACTAATAGAGAAATATTCTGTATTGTACAGTTTTAGTGACATTTATAAAAATGCTATTTTTTGTGTGTGTCTATTCCAGAGACAGAGGAGATTGGTGATGAGGAAGTCTTCTCATGGCTGAAGTGTGCAAAGGGTCAGTCTCATGAACCAGAGAATCTTATGCCAACGCAGATCATTCCTGGTACAGGTAATGCTTGAAAGCTAAAAGAAGAAATTCCGTATTTTGTCTCAATTCTGAGCAAGCAAGTGGAGTGAAGCTGTGTTGGAAGAAGTTCAGATTGGACATTAGGAATAGGTTATTCACTTGGTTGTTCACTGGAGCAGGTTCCCCAGAGAACTGGTCACGGCACCGAGTGTGTCAGAGTTCAGGTGGCATCTGGACAACTCTCTTTAGTCATATGGTATAGTGATAGGTGGTCCTATAAGGAACAAGGCATTGGACTTCATGGTGGGTCCCTTCAAACCTGAGATATTCTATGCTTCTCCTACAGTGTGACGAATTTCGCTCCCCCAGTCCTTACCTTGAGGTTCAGGGGCTTGAAAGAGAGAATAACACTGAAAAATGAGGAAGGGGGAAAGGGGTGGAAATTTTTGAGTACCTCAGATTTCTCCATGTCAGATGTCACCAGCTCTCTTATCTTAGTGGGGCAGGGGTGTGCATTTTTCTTTCATCTTCCTTTTCTGGCCAGCATACCTGTCAAAGTCCTTGCTATTCTTTGCATCTGTTGCCACATTCAGCTCCAGCTGTGCCTTAGCTTTCCTCATCCCATCCCTGCATGTCTGGGCAGTGTCCCTATATTCTTCCCAGGGTACATGTTGCTGGTTCTATTGCCTGTGCATTTCCTTCTTACATTTCAGTTTGACCAGGAGGTGGTCATTACTGACCCATGCTTTTCTCCTGCCTTCCTTGCCTTTTTTTTGTTTGTTTGTTTGTTTGTTTGTTTGGTTTGTTTTGTTTGTTACACATGAGAGCGGTGAACTGTGTTCAGTTCCTTTGTCGCTGGGGGCAGTTTTGCAGGGGATTCCATACACTTTTTTTTTCAGCAACTGAAAGTCTGCTTTCCTAAAATCCATCATCCTGACTCTACCCTTCACCTCTCCCATATCCTTCTAGATTGTGAATTCCACCAGGGTGCAATCACTGCAGTTCAGGCTGCCAGCAGTCTCTCATTAGTTCTTCAGTGTTGGTGAGCAACAGGTCCCATAACGCTTCTCCTCCGATGTGGCTGTCTGTCTCCTGGATTAAGAATTTATCTTCCACACACTCCAAAGGTCTCCTTGACTGCTTACAGCTTGCTGTGCTGCTTTTCCAGCAGGTGTCCAGGTGATTGAATTTCCACATCAGGACCAGAGCCTGTGGGCATTATGCTTCCTCTAGTTGAAGTAAGAACATTTGTCAACAGGCTCCCCTTGGTCAGCTGTCCTGTAGTAAACACCAGCAGTGAGGTTTTCTTTGTTAACTTGGCCCCTGATTTTTACCCATAAACTCTCAACCTGATCATCACTGGGTTTCAAAGATAGCTCTTTGCAGGCATTCTGTTCTTGTATATAGACAGCAACCTCTCCCAAGGCACTTTGATTATGCGATTTGTCCCATCTTGTTTCAGTGATAGTGATTAGATCATAGCTTTCTAGGTGCATAATGAATTTCTGCTCCACCTGCTTGTTAGCCATGCTGCATGCATTGGCATATAGAGACACAATCTCAGCTCTCAACTTTGTCACTTCTTGAGAGGAACATGCCCATATTCCTTTGAGGCATTTCACAGGTGTTTTCCTCTTGGTTCCTAATACATCAGCTGCCCCTGTCACTTCTCTGTTACTCAAACCTCCCATCCCCTTCCCCCACTAAATCTAGTTTATATCTTTCCATACAAGTCTGGCCAACTTGTTGGCATAGACTCTCTTGCCCTGTTTAGATAAGTGAATCCCATCAGCTTCTAAGAGACATGGTTTCTCAAAGGTAGAATTGTGATCACAAAAGTCGAACACTTGAGTATGGCACCAGCCATGCAGACAGGCATTCAATTCACCTCCTTCCTCTTACTGAGAGGATAGAGGAGAACACCACCTCTAGATCCTTTTAGCACTGCTCCAAGGGACATACAGTCTTTTTTGACGGTTCAGAGTTGCCTTATTGCAGTATCATTGTACCCTACATGGAACAATAGGAGCAGATGATAATCTGTAGGATTTTCCAGGCTTGACAGCCTCTCGGTGACATCGCAAAGCTAGTGTTAGCAAAGTTCTTCACACTATTCAGAGACAAGTGTCTTGTTGTAGTGTGTGATCTTAAAGATACTTATCAGTAATATTAAAACAAAAAGCAAAACACCACCCCTCTGGATATAGGTTATATTTAAAGCCCTGTTTTTAGATTTCTTTACATGTGATAGTAAAGATTTTAACTTTATTTCCAGCACTTTACAATATTGGAGACATGGTTCATGCAGCACGAGGCAAATGGGGTATTAAAGCCAATTGTCCATGCATTAACCGGCAGAACAAATCGGTGTTGAGGCCGGCTGTCACTAATGGAATATCACAGGTATGTAGCTTGAGGCTGAAATTACCTTTTAGACATTACATTTTTAATACCTTTAAAAAGTTAGATCCTTTAGACTAATCTGTTGTGAAACACAACCTTTATTTTCTCTGTATATATTCTGAGTGGTTTAGTTTAGTGAAAGTCTTCTGGCACATTTTTTGTGGATGTGTGCTGCAGCTGTTACGTACCAAGTGGATATTTGCGCTAATACTCTTATGTAGAAGCCAGTGGGAATTCATTCATATTGCTATTCTATCTTTAAATAAGCTGCTATAAGTAGCTTGCAACGTACATTTATTTAGTTACAGTTCCTGAATGTTAATATTGAATCTAGAGCAGTTGTGTTACTCTTCCCACAAAAAGACCTCTTGTACAAAAAATGAAACCAAAAAGCCTAGGCTTGTGTTAAAAGATGACAAGGTGATGCTGTAGTATGTACTCCCATCACAATGCAAGGTCTAATGTACTCAGAAAAGCAGCTCCTGTACTCTGCTGCTACATAAGCATAGAGGATCTCTGTTGTGTACTTAAAGCAAACAAACAATACCAACAAACACCAGTGCACTGGATAAATGTCTCTAGAGCTGAACTCTTCCCTTTATTCAACATTTAGCAGTTGTTTATATTTTTTGTTTCAGCTTCCAACTGTAAATCCTAGTGCATCAGTCTCTGGAAACGAGAGCACCTTTTCCACTGGAGCAGGGACAGCAGGAGTGGGGCAACTAGAAATGGACACTATTCCAAAATCTGAAGCAACTGATAGTAGGACAGAAGAATCTGCAAAACCAGACACATTACCAACCAGTAACACTGGTGAAATAAAGACTAATAGACCACTTTGTCCAGAAACAGCTCCATCATCAGCCTTACACTGGCTTGCAGATTTAGCAACACAAAAAGCAAAAGAAGAAACAAAAGGTGAGCAGAAGACATGCCCTCTGGGGGTGGAATGAAAAGATAAATGATAAAGAACTGCTTGGCTGCTATTTCTTTGTGAGAGTGCCTAGCCCTAGAGAAGAACATGGCCATTTTTCTTCCTTTGCCTCTTAGAAACTGTTTTCTTTTACAGGCTTAGGAGTATGCAAAGCTGGAAGGATGATGATGCAGGAAGATAAAAATAGTCTTGTGACTCCCAATTTATTTCAGTTCCTGTTCTTGTATTTATTTTCTAAGTAATAGGCAGCTGGTATCCTGATATAGAATAATAGTAATTAATTTCTTAAACAGCTTTGCAAGTTTATTACTATGCAAGTAAATAAAGCTGTTTTGTGTGCTATGTGAAAAGTGCATTTCCAAATAATTGAGAGAATATGTTCCACTTAGAGGGCCAGATGAAAGCTTAGATCTTCGTTAATAATCAATAGTTTGAGTGTGATTCTCAATATTAAATAACTGTTTACAAAATACACCTCCCAGTTGTCAGTGGGAGCATGACTAACACAGAATGCATTCCTGTCTATATGTCTAGCAGGTACCACCTCATATGTCAGTGTTAAATGTTCATGACTCTTTCACTAGTTTTGCAGAGCTTATTCACTGTGATATTTTGACTACAGTTAAAATTTGAAATATTTCATACTGAAACATTAATTCAGGAGGTCAAGGAAATGTTTTTTGAGTCTAGTACAAAGTTGTGGTTTCTTGTGTATGAGACACTTTGAGTCAGATCTATTACAACAAAACCTTAACAGCATATGAAGGGTAAAATCTATCTGAAGTATATGATCTCTTTGAGGTGCCTCATTCAGTGTTCCGGTGATAGTTTGCCCTTATCACAAGATTATATCAATATCCTATTTAATACAAGACCAAATAATTTCAGAGAACTTTGTAATCATTTGAACTTTGCCTTTTTTCTTTTATATTCTTTCATTGGTGTTTGGTTTTTTGTTTGTTTGTTTCCCTTGCAATGTTGATATTTATCTTGCAGAATCAGGATCACTGAGGTCAGTTCTTAATAAAGAGTCCCATTCGCCCTTTGGATTGGATTCCTTCAACTCCAATACGAAGGTTTCCCCACTAACCCCAAAGCTGTTTAACAGTCTCTTGTTGGGCCCAGTGACATCTAGCAACAAAGCTGAAGGCTCCAGCCTCAGAGACCTACTACACACGGGGCCAGGAAAGCTTCCTCAAGTCCCATTAGACACGGGAATTCCCTTTCCACCGGTCTTTTCTGCAGCTTCTACGGTAAATAATTTTGTATTCCTTCAGTGGTATCTGTTCTAGGGAAGAATTGCATGATATTCTAAGATTTTTCATCTGTGTGTTTTTATAGTATCTTACTCTTGAGTGTTGAAATAAATGGAGTATCTCCACAAAATTCACCAACCCACAAAGTTGTAGAGAATTTTTATGCTAATTACTAGTTTGTGGTTTGGTTTACTACTGTTGGGGAGACACTATTCCTTGTAAGAGTCCAAGAAAGTGAGTTAAATATAGCCTTTTAATTGACAATCATTATCCCTATGGAAGTTTACTTTAAATTCCACATCTGTTTTGAAATATTGTAAGAGCATACCACAGAAAAAGACAAAAACTATGACTAAACCAGTTCCTTAAAATAAAATTATGCATACTTGAAAGGCAAGAATTTTAAGAATTTGGGCTGTAGTTGCTCTTTTGGTTGCTTAGTCTGGAATAAGGATACTTTGTTTCTTTTTTCATCTCTCAGAGAAAAAAAAAACCTTAAAAAAAAACCAAAATCCTGAACAAATCAATGATATTTGAGATGGTTAAAAGCATTTAGTTTATGAGAAGGATAGAATCTGTGGAGTTTACCCAGGCTTAGCTCTTCTTGGAGAATACTTTCTCCAAAAGCTTAGGCAGGTAGAATGAGGAAGATGATGAAATGGCTTCTCATAGAAATTTTTTTTCCCCTCCATGTCAGGCTGGAAGGATGGAACATTAGTATGTAATGTTTGGTTTTGATAGAGGGATCTGTACAGAAGATTATGTTATTGCTACAGGAAAGTGAATCCAATAAAATGGATTCATATTCCATCCCCTGCCGTGTATCATCACTGAGTACAGGCAAAGAATTTGTGATCACATGTTTTAAACCAAGTCATTCCATCTTGGATTGAAAGGGCCTGTTTCAACTCCTATCCCTGTCCCTGCAACACTGCGCTCTCTCACCATGTTGAATCAGATCTATTGCATAAGGTCTTTTCTCACTTTTTCTGATTTTCACACAGTAGTTTAGACTTGAAAGAACTTGTGGGGAACTTTGGTCCAACCCCCCAATTGAATGTCTGCATGCCTCACAATGAATGTGTATCAACAAAGCATACTTGAGAAACAACAATTGTGTTTGTCAAATTGAGGGGAGTAATTGACATTCTGTTGTGGAGTAAATAACAGGCAGTTCAACCATTACAGTCAGTGCTATCTATGTCATGGCCTCTAAAGTCAGAGTGAAGGTACATTTTTAAGACCATCATAGGAAGATGATAGGATCTGGTCTTACTTGTATAAGGCAGGCTGTGGAAAACTGATACAATCCCAAGCAGCAGTACAGGCTGGGGTCTGACTAGCAGGGGTGTAGCCTTCCTAAAAGGAGCCTAGGGTCCCAGGAGGACAGCAAGCTAAATGTGAGTCAGCGCTTTACTCTTGCAGCTACACCAGGAAGCATACACTGGAGCACATCCAGCAATGCAGTTACTCCTCTCAGCACTTGTTGCACCATACCTGGAACAATGTTTTCAGTTTTAGTCTCACCAGTTAGAGTGACACTGAATAGGGCCATGAAGAGCTGTTGAAATGTCGGAGAGCTTGATACGTGAAGAGAGATTGCCGAAACTTTTTATCTTGGGGAGGAGAATGCCTTGAGGATCTGATTAATCTAGTATCTAAAAGGTGGTCATAGAGAATGTGGGGGTACTCCTTTCACAAGAGTGCATGGTAACAGGGCAAGAGACAGTGGACACAAGTAGCTTCAGGGGAAATTCTATCTGGATATAAGAAAAAACTCTCATTTTATGTTAAGCAATGGAATAGGCTGCCCAGAGGAGTAGTGTTCCGTGTTCCTCAACTCAGCCAAGAATAACCTGATTTCAGCAGAAAGTTATGCCGGATGATCTGTAGGTCTTCCTTCTGACCTAGACTCTTCAATAATTTCATGAATATTTTTTACTGAACTAAGATCTTCAGTTATGAATAGTGTTGTCTTTTAGATTGATGGCTCTGTGTATGGTAAATTTTCTGTCTACTGAACTTAAGTTTTAAAGATAGCACAATTTTTCCACTAATAGTTTTTGCTGCTGCTGTTCACTCAGCTTCCAGTCCTTGGGCTGTTGTGAGGTTTTTTTGTTTGGTTGGTTGGTGTTTTGTTTTGTGTTTTGTTTTGTTTGTGGGTTTTTGGGTTGTTGGTTGGTTGGTTGGTTTTTGGGGGAGGGGCAGGGGGTGAGTGGCAGGTAGGGTGTGTTGGGGTATTTTTGGCTAGAACGAGCAGCTCTTTACTGACAGAAATGTATCACACCCCTCTCCCCTCCCTTAGGTGTCTTGTGAATAGCAACCCAGTCAATGTTTATCTTCTGTTGAATATATGAAATGCATTTAGTGTCTGGAGTATCTTGCTTTAGGCAGGCTTTTTTCGTTTAAGATAAAAACACGGAATTTAAGATTGTGTCATCAATTTCTTACCAATTTTAAATATCCCTTGAGTAGTTCTAAAAATGTCCTGTGAGGAGCATGGATGGCACAACCAGAGAGGTTGGAAGCACTTTTTCTTCTCTGTCAGTGTTTGCTTAATGTTCCCATATTTGTCAGCTTACCTGTGCCAGGGTTGAATTCACTCTGTTAGTAATGGAATGAGGAAAATAGAAAATGGGTAAGTGTTGTTGAGATATTAATGGAGTTAAGAAACATCTGAAGCACTTTACCATTAAAGTAGAAGAGTTTAGATCACTTAAGTTTTCTATTCCATGATTGTTTGTGGTAGTATTTTTCTAGATAGTCTGTAGCAGGTTATCTTAAGTTTGCTATTACAAATTGGGGTCATATCTGTTTCTGTTCTTGCTGGATACATGTCTGTCTCTGAGCTGATTTGTTAAGTGTTGCATGTTTTTATGATAGCAAGATGGCTGTGACTAGTATCTGAATGAGAGCAGGTATGCATTAATATTTATGCTGTTTCAAGACTAAACTTACCTCTGGATTTACATTTTCTAGGGGGCCAAAGGTAAGGCCAGCCTGCCTAACTTCTTAGACCATATCATTGCTTCTGTGGTGGAAAATAAGAAGACGTCTGATGCTTCAAAACGAGCTAGTAATTTAGCTGACTCACAGAGAGAAGTGAAGGAAATGGTAATGGGCTTAAATGTGCTGGATCCACATACTTCCCACTCCTGGCTGTGTGATGGTAGACTCCTTTGCCTTCATGATCCTAGCAACAAAAACAACTGGAAGATCTTCAGGGAGTGCTGGAAACAAGGCCAGGTGGGTGATGTCAAATAGTCGACCCTTACTGCATCCTGAAATTTTAACCTATACCTTGGTTATTGACAAGTCCATTCAAAATCTGGTGATTGTTCCTGAGTGAATATGATAATTTCAGCTGTAGCACTGTAAACAGGGGACACAGTGACCCTATTCACTCCATGCTATACTGACTCAAGCCCACATGCTCTTGCACATTGAACTTTTCTCAACTTACCCATATGACAGTATGGCTGTGACAACATTTTTAATTGTGATGTCATTTGTGCTGAATCTGCTTTACTACAGCCCACTATAGTGAATCTACTAAGATTTCCTGCATGCATCCTAGTATCTGTCTCATACTTGATACTTCATAGATGCAGGAAAAGGTCCACTCCTTCAAGCTGCAGCATGTAGAAGAATCCAAATGCTGCATGCAGTAATTTCTGCTGAAATTTTGGGTGTGCTTGATGCAGTGTCTCATCCTGAGGCTACAGCCTGTATAAACTGAAGTATTGTCGTGGATTCAGCACTGTTCTGGACTGTCTGTGGGGCCATAAACTGGTTAGGCCTTCAGTCAAGAGACTGGACCTTAGACCTGCTGCCAGAATAAACACTTTTTCAGATATGATTCCATGGTGCTACAGCTTCAGGCTTCTCCAGAGAGTTATTAAGATTGGCATGGTGAGACAAGGTGAATCTAAAAAAAAAAAAAGGGTGAGTAGTCACTGCTGCAGAACTGCACCCATAGGTCCATCAATGTTCAAACTGTGTTCTTGGCACTTTGGTCTGCAGCTACCTCTGACACCATTATCTTCCCTTACTGCTCAGAACTGACACCATTGACAATAGATAGTTATGTCCCTCATCATCTTTACTGGGGAAGTTGTTGTCAGCTGTTCTGCTGTTACTGTGCTAATCTTCTTGGCACTAACATGCCATACTTGTGGTTGTTCACAAGCCACGCGGACTGCTAACCTGTGGCAGAGGAACAAATAAGGCTGTATGTTCCTCCTTTGGCATTCAGGTTCCCTTCCTGACAGAAGTATTTTGTTCAGTGTGTTTCATGGGACTGCACATTCTGAGTCCCCTGGGCACAGACATAACTAGCATGTAGGCATGAGAAATGCAGAGAGGACTGTGGCACCACCGACCACAGAGTTACCAGTTCCTGACACCCTTAGCCAGCTCCTTATAGGTGGAAGAGGCTGCTGTGCAGCATAACCATGCTTGTCTGTCTACAAACTTAGCTTGCTGCTGGTATTGCCAGCTTTCCCCCTGATTGCAGTTACCTTTGGATTTTTTTTTTTGGAGTGCATAGGGGTCTTTTCAATTTGTTTGAATATATTGCATCTTTCTGATTTATGAGGGATTTCAGATTATTCTTTTGCAGTGCTCTGGTGTCAGTCATCTACCTGACTTGACAAAGAGCTCCTTAGTTTCTGGTCAGTATGCTCTGATAATTTTCTCAACTCTCTCTGTCAGCAAATATTACTCTCTCTCCGAGGAGGATCCTAAATACTTTGGGAATACTTAGAAAAGCTCTGCTTGTCAGTTTCTCTGCAGTTGAGACTGATTAATCACCAGGTGCAAGATGCTGCCTGTGGCTGTGGGGTTTTTGACTTCTAATGAATCCTGAGAGTCTCCTTATGGAGTCAAGATGTGACCTGGGGCTCTTTAGCTGGAGAAGAGAAGCCTGAAAGGCTGAACAATACATAAAGGGCCTGTATCAAGAGGATGGGGCCAGATGCTTTTCAGTGATGTTCAGCGACAGGACAAGGGGGAGTGGGCACAGACTGGAACACAAGAGGTTCCATCTGAACATGAGGAAAAGCTTTGTGACTTTGAGGGTATCAGAGCCTGGCCCAGGCTGCTCAGAGAGGTTGTGGAGTCTCCTTCCCTGGTGAGATTCAAAACTTGCCTGGATGCAATCCTGGCAACCTGCCCTGGATGACCCTGTTAGAGCAGGGGTACTGGACTAGATGATCTCCAGTGGTCCCTTTCAATCCCTACCACAGTGGGATTCTGTGATTACCAGTCTTCTGTCAGATGTGTAGCTTGCAGTGTGCAACACCTTCCAAACTGGTGCATACTCTAAGGCTCTGGCTACAGCTGTCATGCTCATGTGACCCTCTATGTTTTGCCCCAAGGTGTGCTATTGATGCTTATGGATGACTATCATTTAAAGTTCCCCTTTTACAGCAACAAACTAGTTCCTTGCTCATACAAGGATTCTCCAGTGGTGTTGCACTCAAATTTTCTGCTGAAATGTAGAAAGCAATCTAAGTGAATCTCTTTTCTTACAAGAGAGAACAGGTGACCCAGGCAGTCATCCAAAGGTTAGCTGGGAAAAACCTGTTGGCTGCTCTCCCCAGCACAATAAATAATCCACACTGGACTCTAGATCTGAGCCATATGAAGATCTTAGCTATGGTAGCATCCCAGATACCCTTAATGTTTGGATAACAAATGACACTCTACATGTAGTGTAGAAAGAACAACATTTTTCAAGTTCTTTGTCTTAGAAATTGTCAGAAATAAGTCAAACTCTGTCTTATCCCATAATTCACTAGGAGATTATAGGGTTATTTTGTTCTGAAGCTGTTCAGCAAGAGCATTTTGCTCTTCTGAACATGGATGATGTTCGTGTAGGGATACTGTTCAGGATTCTCATCATGTAACGACCTGTTTTCTAATTTTTCATGCTAGACTTTCTCTTTTTGAGATACTGATTATTTGGGCAATGTTTGAGGTTTTTACTTGTTTTCTCCCTGTAGTATGAGAGCAGATCTGGCAGGAAATGTCTATCAACAAAATCTGCTATCCTTTTGTCTTGTAACCCTAGCTGTATTCTTCACTAGAGAGAACAGTTTCTTCCATGAAAATTCGCTGCTTAATAGCTGGGAGGGTTAAGTAGATTTTTTTTTTTTAATTGTGTTTAAGTGATAAAGTGAATACAGCAGGGATCAAAATTTATTATTTTCCTGAAATGAAGATGACTCTTTATCAGCTTAATGTCTACCTGGCAGCAGCTTCCATCCATCCTGTGAAAGGTACTGTTATTTTACTCTTCATCCATGATTCCTAGGTTTTTCTAGAATATAATTAAAACCTTTCCTTTGCCTTAATGTTTACAATTCCTGCTGTGACCAGGGAATATATTTAAACTTGGGATCAGTGTATCTGCTTTGTCATCTTAGGATGGTTTGCTGTTTATCAGGGCCTTGCATTTGGGAGATAATGGTAAGACTGATAAAGCTTGTCCATCCCTCAGACGTTTACCCTCTGTTGCTCTTCCATACTGGCACAAACAATACTACTAGGGAGACCTGGACAGTGTCAAGAGTGACTCTGTGCCTCTGGGAGTAGTGGTCAAGGCTGTGGAGCCCAGGTGGTTTTCTTAATCTTGATGGTGAGGGGTAGAGGGGTGGATTGATCCTGCATCTCAAACCATTGTTTGCACAGCTGGTTTCCAAAACAAGGGTTTGGGTTTTATGGTTGTGGGAGTTTCTCTGAGGATTGAGGTTTGCTTGGAAACGATGGGATCCATCTGTGTGAGGCAAAAGTATCTTTGCCAACAGACTGGACAACCCAATTAGGAGACCTGTGAGCCAGGAACAAGAAGGGAGGAGAGAGTATGCCCAGTGATCAGTGACCAGGAATTGGTTGATTGGGTTGGCAAGCAGGTAGTGCAGGGTGATGCGAACAGGAGAAATCTCATACTTGAGAGAACAGGGATGAAAGATGCCCACCTTAAGTATATGCAGATAAGTAAGGAACTGTGTACATCAGTGTTGTGAGAAAACTGTCATACCATTTCTGGGAAATCAGCCTGACTAGTCATCTTCTGAAGTGCCTGTACAGTATGCATACAGCACAAGGAACAAACAGGAGAAATTACTGTGCAGTTGCCTCGCCACAATCTCATTGGTATGATGGAGATGTAGTGGGATAGCTCATGCAACTCTAGTTTGACAAGGGATAGGTACAGCCTCTTCAGGAATGACAGGCCAGGAAGATGAGGAAGGAGCAGAGATATTTTTTAGGCAGCAGCTGGAATGCATGAAGCTGCGTAGGAACAGATGATGATCCATTCGAGAGCTTATGGGCCAGGACTGGTGAGCAGACTAACGTGGGCAGCATTGTGGTGAATATCTGCTACAGACTGATCAAGAAAAAGTGGCAAGGCCTTCTTGAGACAACTGGAGGAAGCCCCATGTTCACATTTCCTGGTCCTCGTGGGACTGCCTTGATATCTGCTGGAGGAACAACACTAACCAGTCACAAGCACTCCAAGATTTCTGGAGTGCATTGATGACAGTGTCCTGACACAGCTGATCAAGAAGCCAACTAAGGAAGGGCACACTGCTGAACAAAGAACAAACTGGCTGTAGATGTGAAGGTAAGAGGCAGCTTTGGCAGCAGTGACTGTCAGATGGTGGGGCTCAGTTTAAGAACCTGAGAGGAAGTAGCAAAGCAAGCAAGACAGATCATGAGCCTGAGCTTCAGTTGAGCAGACATCCACATTTTCAGATATCTGCTTGGAAGAATCCCATGGAATATGGTTCTGAAGAGAAGAGAGTGGCTCAGGAATACTGGTTGAATCATGCTTAACCAGGCTTGTAGCCTTCTGTGATGAGACAAGTGATTGGGTAGATGAGGGGAGAGTACTGGATGTTTTTGTCTTAACTTTAACAAGGCTTTTGACACTGTCACAGTGCCATCAGACAAACTGATGAAGTACATACTAACTAAGTGGACAGTGTGATGGCCTTAAAACTGACTGAAATGCCATGCTCAAAGGGTTGTGATCACAGTCCCTAGTGGTGTACCCTAGGGGGTCAGTATTGGGTTGAGTACTATTTAATATCCTCATTAGTGGCCTAAATGGGACAGAGTTCACCCTTAGCAGGTTTACAGATGATACAAACCTAGGAGCATTGTCCGATACGTCAGATGGTTGTGCTGCTATTCAGAGGTACCTGGACAGGATGGAGAGCTGGACTAAGAGGAATCTTGTGACGTTCAGCAAGGGAAGGTATCAAGTCCTGCATCTGAGGAGACATAACACCCTACAGCAGTATGTGCTGGGGACAGCCAGCTGGAAAGTAGCTTTGTCTGGAAGGACCTTGGGGTCCTGGTAGACAAGGAGGTGACAGTGAGCCAAGAATGCCTCCTCACTACAAAGAAGGGCAACAGTATCTTGAGCTGCATTAGGAAGAGCATTGTCAGCAGGTCAAGGGAGATGATCTTTCCCCTCTACTCGTCACTGGTAGAGGCCACACTTGGAGTATGGTGTCCCATTCTGGGGTTCCCAGTATAAGAAAGGTGTGGACTTTACTGGAGAAAGTCCAGTGAAGGGCCAGAAAGATGATTAAGGAACAGGAATATCTTTCATATGAAGAGAGGTTGAGAGAGCTTGGCCTCCTTCATCCTGGGGAAGAGAAGGCTTGGGAGAAAGTGGGAAGGAAATCTTACCGATGTGTGAGAATACCCGATGAGAAGGAATGAGGAAGAGGGGAGAGACACTCTTCTCAGTAGTGCCCACTGACAGGACAGGAATCAATGGGCACAAATTAAAAAAACAGGAAGTTCAACCTGAGCACAAGGAAACTTTTTTTTAGTGAGGGTGGTTCCTTCCAACCTAAATATTTCTGTGGTTCCATAGTGTTTGTTTCTTTTCTTTTTCTTTTCTTTTATTTTCTTTACTTTGCATTAAACTTGAAAACCAAGGCCATTTCTGTTATCCCAAAAGTTGTGGGTTTTCCTCCATTCATTTCAGAGTTAATAGTTGTCCTCACTCTGGGATTAAAATGGATACTAGTCCTTTTATAAGAGGCCATTGAGCAATCCAGGTGAAGCAGTGGTTAGTTAGTGGGGAGCTTTTAAACAACGTAACTTTGGAGTGGCTTGTCCATAGCTCTTTGGGTATCTCTGCCTAATGTACTGATACTACTAGAACATCTAGGGGCATTTGTGCTCCTCAGGATTGTATTGAGCTCTTCATGTATGTAAACTCAAGGTCCACCTTCAGTATAGAGCACAACTTGGAATTCATTCAAGCTTGCATAGATATTTGAAATGTTACGTGTAGTTACTAACCCTGGAGTTCTTCAGGTGGCATACACGATATTCAAGTTCACTTCATACCCTCTTTTCCTTTTCTCTCAAGTCCTGTAACTCACTAGAGATTGCAGGATGAGAGGAACTGAGAAGGCCTTGGACAGTGTTGGGAGGATTTTCTGGTATACCTTCTCCTAGTGTTATTACTTTAGGAAATGCCTTGCACACTAATGGGGAGATACCGTTCAAATCTACGTGGTTAATGTAAACATCTTGAAACCTCTTTTGCAAGTGAACAGACACTTTTTCACTGCTTGGTTTGGTACTAGGGAATTAATGGTGATCCATTTTTATACATGAAGAATGAGTGAAATAGTTAAAATATTTATGTCAGAATATGTAAATCTTATAAGTAGGCTTTACTACAAATGTTGTTTCTAGTGGTAGTTGAATTTTGCTTAAAAAAAGGAGATGTGGTGGTACTTCCCCAGGTGGATTGACCTTGGCTGGCTGGCTGGCTGACAGACAGAGCCTTGCTCTCTCCCCCTTCTCAGAGGGAAAAAGATAAGGGAGGAAATTTGTGGGTCAGGATAAAGACAGGGAGATCACTTGGCAATTGCTGTCACCAGCAAAGCAGAATAAACTTTTGATAAAGTAATTTAGCTTATTGCCAATTAAAAATAGAGTAGAATGATGAGCAACAAAGACAAAGCTAAAAACACCTTACCCTGCCCCCTACTTCTTAAGGGCTCAACTTCACTCCTTCATTCCCAGCTCTTCTACCTCCTTGCCCCCCCCAAACAGTACGGGGGGAAGGGAGAATAACAGGAGTTGCAGTCAGTTTGTAACACTGTCTCTTGCTCTTTCCTCCTCATACTTTTTCCCTGCTCCAGTGTGGATTCCCTCGCACAGGATATGATCCTTCGTGAACTGCTCCAGCATGGGGCCTTCTCTGTGGGCTGCAGGCCTTCAGGAGTAGACTGCTCCAGCATGGCTTCCCAGTGGGCCACAGTTTCTGTTAGAAAACTTGCTTCTGCACGGGCTTCTCTCTAAGGGTCACAGCTCCTGCCAGGAGGCTGCTTCAGCCTGGGCTTTCCATGGGCTGCAGCTTCCTTCAGGGCATCTCTTTCTGCTGCAGTGGGGTCTTTCACTGGCCTGTAGTGTGGCTGTCAGCTCCACAGTGGTCCTCCACAGGCTGCAGGGGGCCAACCTGCTTTCTCCAGGGTCTTTTTGATGGGCTGCAAGGGAATGTCTGGAGCACCTCCTTCCCCTTCTCCTTCACTGGCCTTGGTTTTTGCAGTTTTTCCTCCCCCTCCC
>VWZY01000155.1:170026-184161 GCA_013399075.1 Chloroceryle aenea
TATGGGAAGTTTTGAAACATCTTTAAATTCAAGTCCTTGAGCTTTTTCTTGACTCTCAAATTGTATCTTGTTAAAATTTGTTTCCTTTAAATCCATCAGTTTGGTTTACATATCTGCAGTTACTATTTCCTTTTAATTTGAGGGGTTTGTGTGTGCTTGTTTGGTGGGTTTTTTTGTTTGGTTTGGGGGTTGGGGGGGTGGGCAGTTTATTGCAAACTAAAACTGTTCTGTACCCTGCTGATATGTAACAGATGTGATTCTCAGGTCTTCAAGTCCTAGTTTCTTAGATATGCTTTCTCTTTCGGTGCTGTCAGCAGCTCTGCTAGGTTTGGGTAAGGTCAGTTGCTTTTTGTTTGGTATGGTAGGCACTGGTAAAGGATGTTCCTTTCTGAGGAAAAGGGGATGTAAACAAGTCAGACTGCAGTACACCCTGTTTTCCAGCTGATAGCTTCATGTAGAGTTGTGAAGAATCAAGCTGAAGAGTGAACTTTGTTTCTTTGCAAAAGTTAACGCAGAGTTTTCTAAGCTACTCAGTGTGCCACTTCCAGATATCCTTTCTTAGCCATTGTAACATCTGAGGCAAAATAGCAGTTGATGCGATCAGTGCTGTCATATTGTACATCCACTGTTGTGTATGTAACATCTTTCTGTGCTATCAGCTTTCTCTGTTACCAGTTGGGACTTGAGTACAACTCTTGAAGAACAAATGTTTGCATTTGGCACCCTGGTAATTTGAGTGCCTCCAGCAAAGACCAATTTAAAAAATACTCGGTAGCTACCTGCCACTTTGGTTTTTGAGTGTAATACCATGGTTTCTTGCTTTATACTGAGGTGAGGGTTGACTTCAGAGCATGAACCAATAACTTCCATGTTATAGAAGCACCACTGCTTTTGAAATGAAAGACAAAGCTTCTTTAGACTTTGGTAAAAGTAGTAAGGCAGAATGCTTTGGAAAGGATTGTTTTCAAAGTTGAATAAAAGCTACTCTAAAACTTAGCAACTATGCGAGGCGTGTCAAACTTCTGCTATGGGTAGTGATACGTACATCTAATTGCTAAACTGTTGTTTGGTCATACTATAATGCTTGGATGCCCAAAGAAAAATTGGGATCCATTTTGTTGTACAGTGTAAGAGGTCTTGGTGCAAAAGACTTAACAGCTTAAATAAGGTAATGGGCTGTGGTGAAAAAATATTATATGAAGAAATCTTAATTTGTTTCTTGCAGAACGGCTCAGGTCAGATGATGGTCAGCCAATGGTACTAAAGTTAAAGGACTGGCCTCCAGGGGAGGACTTTAGAGATATGATGCCTACAAGGTAAGTAAACCTTACTATTAATGCCTACATCACTGCTGTAGGCACTACGGGAAGAAAACATGCCTTTGTTTTTTTTGATCTCTAGGTTTGAGGACTTGATGGAAAATCTTCCTCTTCCTGAATATACCAAGAGGGATGGCAGACTGAATTTGGCTTCTAGGCTGCCAAGCTACTTTGTCCGTCCTGATTTGGGTCCCAAAATGTACAATGCCTATGGTATGTGAGAATAGTTCTGCAGATGCTGATTCTTGCAACTATTATGCTCTGTTATACTTAGTGCAGATGCAAGGCTGTGGCATTGATCAAAACTCGTTGCTTATCCTAGAACACGCTGTTATTTTTTTTAATTGGTCCTGCGATCTATTCCTATGCTAGGCCTCTCTCTGTCAGACGTGGCCTTTTCTTGCCTTGTGGTTTCCAAGTATATATGTTTACTGTATGTTAATACATACAGTAAGGATAATACGCAGGGTTCAGGGCAAAGTTCGAATTTTTTTGAGACCAGCTGATATATTTGAGAGGAAAATTAGCCAGTTTCTGGGCACTTTGTTCTGTTCATGTTTTTTGACCGGGGCTGTAATGTTCTTAATCTGTGTTTAACAACACAGACCCTATGCAGGACAAAACTGTCATCATGTTCAGCTACCTGAAATTGAATAGTTTTAACCACTTAAGACTGTAGTTATATAGTAGGTAACTAGCATACAAATGGAGGGATCCATTGAACACATAGCCTGCATGGTGCTGTGAAGCATTAAACTTTCAAATGATTGTCAGTGGAGCAGAGTGTGGAGGATATATGATCGCTTAATGCATGTCATATCAACTTAAATTATTTCAGTTAATGAATGTACTGATGTTGAAATCATGGCTAGAAGCAGGTTCTGGATACTTCTAATTTAAAATTCCAAGATAACTTTAAATAACAGATTTTTTTGGAAGTGTGTACTTTTGCAACTTGAGAGTAAGATAAATAACATTTAAAATAGTTGCTCTTTGCATATACTGAAAAATGTCAAATGATTTTATTTTACATTCCATATAGGCTTAATTACTGCAGAAGACAGACGAGTTGGTACCACAAACCTGCACTTGGATGTGTCTGATGCTGTTAATGTCATGGTGTACGTTGGGATTCCCATTGGGGAAGGGACGCACGATGATGGTAATGTTTGAGGAAAGCTGTTTTCTGTCCATTAAAAATCAGTTGTGTGTGAGAAAGATGACTGTACCTTTTGTTGTTTAAGCGTGTCATATCTGATATATACCTAAATATACAAGACAGTTTGCTATATCTGCAGCACATATTTAAAATTGCAGTAATGCTTCATTGGTTCCCACCTGTGTAAGAAGTAGAGTTTTGCTAGAAATTAGAAGAAAGGAGGAGAAAGGGTGATAGTTACTCTTTCTTCTCCTTGTATTTGAATAATTGTCGTTACTTCATTTTGAATTTGTGACTTGAGTTTTGTGATTAGCTTTCAATAGACACATTTCCTGAATTTTAAGGTGGAGCTTGATCTGCATAGAAAGGACACTCTATGATGAGGCAGTTTCAGTAGTGTTATGACTGGATTTAGTGACCCAGAATGGTCCTTCCTCTTCTATATGTCAAAAATGAGAAGCTCTGTAATCATATCAGTCTTATGTGGATTCACTTTTCAGAGGTTCTGAAAACAATTGATGAGGGAGATGCTGATGATGTAACAAAGCAGCGAATCCATGAAGGAAGAGAGAAACCTGGAGCATTGTGGCACATCTATGCTGCCAAAGATGCTGAAAAGATACGGGAGCTTCTCCGGAAGGTATGGTGGTTAGAAAGGAGGCTTGAACCTACTGGATTCCTTGACTAGCTTGTTAAATGATACTAATTGCTATCAATGTCAACTGCACAGGTATTCTAATGCTGTCTTTGAGGGCATTGATAGTTATTATATTCCCAAGGTTTCAGCCCAGTATAGAATCTCATGCTAATGCACATATCACTAGTTAAGACCTAAATGAACTTAAAGAAAGTAATGTTCTGCCTTGAAATTGTTTGTTATTCTTTTTGGTACAGAGCTTTTTGTGAGCCAGCAATATTGAGGTGCTGTGTCATGGTTTTCCCCCTGACCCTATATCTTGGCCCTAGGTTGGAGAAGAACAAGGCCAGGAAAATCCCCCAGATCATGACCCCATTCATGACCAAAGTTGGTACTTGGACCAGACCTTACGTAAGCGTCTCTATGATGAGTACGGTGTACAAGGGTGGGCAATAGTGCAGTTCCTTGGAGATGCTGTCTTCATTCCTGCGGGTGCTCCTCATCAGGTAAGTATGCCGACTGTGCGCCATGTTGACAAATGGAGTTGAATTTGAAGCACAACAAAATTGCAACTTCAAAATAATTCTTAGTTAATATTGCCGACCTAAGTTCCTTTTTCTATGTATGCAGTTCTTACAGGAGCTATTTGAATTGGATCTTAGTGATTTTATCAGAAAAAAAATTGGAATACCTGAATGATGTGTATAGTATTCTGATGGAATTAAGGAAAAAAAGAATGAGTGAATGGTGGGAAAATATTTTTGTGTAGTGAAACTTTGGCCAAGGGAACAGAATTTAAAAAAACAAGAGTGTGGGAAACAGCAAAGAACTTGCCTTAGGGAACATTAGTATATGTGGGAGAATAGAGAACATGTTAGGTGTCATCTGTTTTGTTGTGTTTTTTCTACTGGACACAGTTCTGGGTAAGATGAAACAGTGTTCAGTTCCTGTTTCTGATAAGTAAATGTGGAAGAACCTAACATACGTGTGGGAGGGTGTTGGGCTTTTGTGTGGTTCATTCAATCTTGATTTATCATCTGTCATTTGATGTGGCTTTTTTTAGGTCCATAATTTGTACAGCTGCATTAAAGTGGCAGAAGATTTTGTATCTCCAGAGCATGTGAAGCACTGCTTCCGTCTGACGCAGGAGTTCAGGCACCTGTCTAATACTCATACAAACCATGAGGATAAACTGCAGGTAACCATTTTATGACAGTATTCACTAAATATATCCTGTATGTAGACAGCTTTGTTCAGTACTAGAAACACGGGGCTAGTGATTTAAACAAAACAAACAAACCAAAAACTTTCCACAACTTTGGAGATTGACATTGGATAAGTATTTAAAAAATAATTAATGCACCTGTGTCTACAGTATAATGTAAACAAAACTTATCTGGGAATCCAAACATTCATTACTAACTTTACCACTATCAGACTAATGCATACATGAGTGTTATTAAATTCTTAAGTGGCTGAATCCTAAATGACAGTGAGACTGCTGTGCTTTAAAAAAGAAAAAGGGAAACACGGTGCTTTGTTTTGAAGAGGGATTTTTATTTGACCTGTGACACTAGCATTTGTTTCTTCACTGCCTATAGGAAAGCTGCACTGAATATGAAGGATTGCTTATTTAAATCATCGATATGGTTTAGTGATGGACTTGGCAGTGTTAGGTTTACAATTGGACTTGATCTGGAAGATCTTTTCCAATCTAAATGATTCTATGAGTCTAAATGAGTCCAAAACAGGAAAACTAAATTTGTGTTGGCTGGAAGAAGTGTCACTGCTTATACTAATAACTGTGCATAGAACATTTTATGGACTGAAGTAACACATTGTGTGTAGGATAGTTAAGTTCTACAGAGAGACCACCATAGGAGTTCTTTTTTGATTTCACACGTGTATGCTTCTGAAGAGTTTAGCTTGCAAATTTTGTCAGTATTTTTTGTGCATTAATGACCTCATTCATGTTAAGTCAAGGAGGGTGGAGAAAAGGGGTGAGGGGGATAGTAACAATTGCTGGCAAAATAGACCTCGATACTTCTGTGAAAAGGAGTATTCGTTGTAATTCTGCCTCACAGCCAAACTTTATCATTTTATGTTGTCATTTTCCACATATATTTTTACAGTGTTTTTATATAAACATCTGTCTCTGTATGTCTCTCTCTATAAATACACAGAGAGAGTAACTGTTGCATAAATGATACAAAAGACCAACATTATATGTACCTCAGGATACAGGGATGGCGCTTGGAAGTTAGTTGAGCAAGTGCAGTTATGCTGCTCAGAGGTGAAACTGTTGAATTCAAATAAACTTAGATTAGAAAAATCAGAAACAAAACAGAGATTTGATTGTTAAATAGAGAAGTTGCGGATCAAATTGGTGGATTTTTCACCTCTGATTTTGCTTGCCTTTCTGGAAGATACACAAATTAGAATAATTTCTAGCCTCTGTACAAAGGCAGTAGGATGATTTCTTGCATCATCTTAATCTACACTGGGTTAAGCCATATGTTTTTCTTGCTTCTTTTGAATTTGATTCCTGTGCATCTGCAAGTGACTTGGATCACAAGAGCTTTTTCAAAATAAACTCGTCTGACTTCATAGTGTATTTTCTTGTAGCTCTCACAAAAGAGGGGTTTATCTTAAAGTAACTTGAGTAAATATATGTTGCTGGGTGACCAGAAAATGAGTTAATAAATAAGTACAGGTGTCTGAAATACTTTTTGTCTAGCCATACATTAAAATTTGTGCCGTTGATATCCTGAAGTAGTGATAGTGCATACTTTGTGTGTACTCGCCAACTGTTACCGATTCAGCTGTCAGTGTTGATTGCATAGATTATGTAGGACTCGTCCTTGTTAGTCTGTAGAAGTTGATTTTTAAAAATATTTTTCTTGTTACAGGTGAAGAATATTATCTACCATGCAGTGAAAGATGCTGTTGGCACACTGAAAGCTCATGAATCCAAACTAGCTAGATCATAGGAATTGCTAATTCAGAATGCCCTGTGAAGTAAGCGTTTTGCTCACAGTGCATACAGGGACTGCACATGACTGCCTCTGCAGGAGCAGAGGCTTCCCACTAAGAGCTGGTGTGGTCAGTATTACACACACTCTTCAGCCACTGTTTTCTACGCTGCCTCAACACTGAAGGTCTAATGGAAGGTCACATTGTTACATGCAGAATTCCAGATTCTAACGGAAGGTGCTATGTCCCTTTCCTGTGGCCTTTTGCAAATTGGAAGAACATGGAAACCACTTGGTGTTCCTGCATATTACGATTAGAAATGGTTTAAAGAGTGTGGACAGTTTTCTTTCCTCATGCCTAGCTAGTCTCCACGAAGTTAGAAGGAATGTGCTGGAAGTGGGTTGTCCTGCTGCAGACTTAGCTGATAGCTGCCGAAGGAGTGTGACCAACAGTAGCCCAACTGCAGAAATTAAAGCAAACTTCCCATGTGAGATAACAGGCCAAGGAAAAGAATAAAGCTATTCTCTGCACTCCCCTTCTTGTAGCCGTTTCTCTATACACTGTAGAGTTGCAGAAATAAAGGGAGAACCCACTTTTTTTTTCCCCAGGAGACTCCAGAAATGGGAGAATTGTGTATTTAGTGAAAAACTAGGTTTGTAGTGAAACAGTTAATATTTCATGAAAGTAGATATTTTTAGTATTTTTGAAGTACCACAACTGTTCCTGGATTTTCGAGGAAAGGCGCATTACATTTAGTCTTCCTTTCAATAAAATCAAGAGGTGATTTTTAGAAAGCAGTCCAAAATAGCACAAAAACAGCCAAAGGAGAGTGAATAGAAATTGCCACCCCATATTCCTCACCCATCTTCCCTCCCCTATGCCACCCTACTTCCTCAGAATGAGAAGTAAAAAGGAGTATAAACTCTGTTCTCATGTGGAGATGTTGTACATCTCTTCCTGCACTGGTGACTGCAGGCAATAGTTCACCCAATGCCAGTGCTAGGTGAAATCATCTATCCTTTTCAAAGTGAAGGAAAAGTTAACTTTCAGTGTCAACTTTGTCCAGAACTATTTTAAGTAAAACGTTCCTGCTTGATAGAACTGTATTCAGAATTTACTAATGTCAGCATTGATGCAATGGATTTCATTGTCCGGGTACATGGGGAAATGTATCTACCTTATATCCAGCTGTACTGTAGTGCCACCTGCAGGCCTGTTAATATGTTCACGGTTATTTCATTTTTTTAAAAATAAAAGTCATTTACTGTAGCAGCCTGGGCAGTTTATTTCAGATTCATACACTGAGCATTCTGGCTTTGAGTTTGTTTGTCTCAGCTTCTGCTTCTGGTAGTGTAGGCTACCTGACCGTTTCTTGCCCTGTGTCTGACCAGAAGGCTTGAATGCTCTACGCCTGACATCCCAGGTATGTGCTGGGAGCATACCAAGGTACATGCATATTCTTAATTTTCAGAGATATTTTGGGTAGAGGATCTATCTTGTAAGTAAACATCACCTCACAGGCTGTGTTCCCCACTGCTAACTATCTTTCTGACAGGTTGGAGTTCAGAGCTGCCCTCTCCTCTGGAGATACGGATGGGGTGGTAAAGGTTTCCTGGTTTTTGACCTTGGACGTTGTGACGGCAGCAGCAGTTCTGTTCACTGAAATGTGGCATGCTGCCAGCTTCTCAGGTTGGCTACAGGGTACAAGTTGTTCACTCCTGGGCTTTTGTCGCCTTCATACCCTTGCAGCTATCCTTTGAATATGGGCTAATTCAGCTTGCTGCAGATGAAAAGGATTGTCCCAGACCCTTGAACTGTTCAACTTCACCATTTGCATTCCTACTGTGCAGAATTTATTGTGCACTGTAGTACTTTGTGCATACAACTCATTCTGAATGCTTAATTATAGTTGAGATTCTCCTTCATTTGTGCGCAAGTGTGTATCAGCAGTTAGAATTAGATAGTGATCAGAAAGACAAAGATTTGGCTGTGTGTAATGAAATAGCTTTGGTCTTACCTGATGTGGTGATCTACATTAAGAGTCCTGGATCTTGTGACGAACCTTTGGTTTGATTCTATCAAACACTGTTTCTGTCTCTTGAATTGTCTCTTTTATTAATCACAGAATTTAATCAACATACAGCAATATTCAGCCAAAATCAGAGGAATGATTTGCACAAGAAATACAGAATAAAACTGAGAAATATGTAGCAATTCAGATTTTTATATTAGATGAGGACAGGAAAAAAATGTAAATTTATCTAACATATCAGTTCCATTAACTTACATTTGAAAAATGTTATTCTTTATCTGGATTGTATGCATTAGGAGGTGGAGACTACCACTTTGGGCAAGTTTTTCCAAGTAGGTAATTTTTTTTATGGGGCATGAATTTGCATTTATGTAGACTCAGAATCCACTTACTAATTCTTGCTTTCTTTTCCCTAAGAGAAAGTCTTCAGCTGATTAAAAGCTGAAATTGTCAGTTCTTAGAATTCTGTTGAACTAATTAAAATTTAGCTGTTACTTTACTGTAACAGCAATTTCAGAAATCGACTTTTCATGTGTATATCTCAGCAAGTTTGCCGATGACACAAAACTGGGAGGATTGGCAGATACACCTGAAGTCTGTGCAGCCATCCAGTGAGACTTGCACAGGCTGGAGAGCTGGGCAGAGCTGAACCCAATGAAGTTTAACAGGGATAAGTGCAGAGTCCTGCAGCTGGGGAAGAAGAATCAAGTGCACCAATCCAGACTGGGAGGTGATCTGCTGNTATGCAAATAAAATATTTTTTTAAAAATACTAATCAGATGCATAAATATTGTATAATAACTCATATTTATGGATGTGTATATTAAACATAGAATCATTATAGTTGGAAAGGACCTCTAGGATCATCAAGTCGAACCTTCGTCCTAACATCTTGTTATCCACTAGACCATAGCCTCAAGTATTAATGTCTACTCATTTTTTTAAACACCTCCAGGGATAGTAACGACTCCACCCCCCTGGGTAGACTGTTCCAGTGCCTAACCACCCTCAGTAAAGAATTTCTTCCTAATACCCGAACTAAACCTCCCCTGACACAATTTGAGGCCTTTTCCTCTCATTTTATCATTAGTAATTTGGGAGAAGAGACCAATACCACCCTTGCTACGACCTCCTTTTAATAAGCAATAAGGTCTTCTCTCAGTCTCTTCCTCTCTAGACTAAACCACCACAATTCCCTCAGCTTCTCCTCATAATTCATGCTTTCCAGACCCCTTACCAGCTTGGTTGCCTTCTCTGCACCCACATATTTCTGTTGTATACTACGCTTTGTGTAGATTATATAAAAAAAACCTCTAGACAGCTGTAAGGGTTTGTTTCCTTTCAAACAAGCTTAGCTTCTGCTCTCTGCTGTAGCCTTACATGATCAGGGGTATTTTATGGTGCTTGTATGAAGCTGACTTCGTCTGTTACATTGATGTCAGAATCCTTTGACAGAGTTGTAAGATTTAATGATGCTTTTTTTTTGAACATAGGTATCTCTGTTAGCTTATTAATGTAACTGGGCTCCAGAGCCTTTTTCCTCAGGTCTCTCTACACCTCTGACCACTTTCTTAGCTTCATAGTTCTTTTATGTGCCATTTCACTCCCCTGATGCATCTGCCTTCCAAGATGAACAGCTTTGGACTGTAGAATCTTTGCATAGAATCTGCTCAGCACCTCTGTTATTGTTGACTTTCTTGTGCCTCCTTTTAGTTCATCTGCCCTATTTCTGAGGGAAGATCATTCAAGCTACATGCAGGTTTTTAAAGTTTGTTCAAGTTTGTTCACAGTGCTTTTCTGTGGTGAGATAATGGTGTTCATTATTCATTTCTGAAATATTCCTGTTGCTGCATTTCTTACTAGTGCTGAACACTGAGATGTCCAGTAGTAATGACTGTACTATCTTTCCTAAATAGTGACAGCTAATCCGGGTGCCTATCACATACACATTTATAGGTGTATGGTCAGGGTGCTCTCGAGCATATGTTAGAATTCTTTCTCTACAGGGTTGGTGTGTTGGGTCAGTATAAGCGCTCACCCTCCAGTTCCCACCACTAGTTCTGTCATAGTTCATACAGAGCTAATAGGCAAAAGCAGCCAGATGAACTCATTATAAAATTGTTTTAAGATGCACAATCAGTCATTTTTTGCACAGTGTTTTCTGGTTAACAAATTTTAAGTGGCAGCTGATGTTACCTGGAATGTAAGCAGATTGAAGGAGATGTTGTAAATCAAAAAAAAAAAAAAAATTGAGTACAGGTAAAATAAAATCTCAAGTTGTGTGTAGTTTGCTGCTGTCATGGCTTTTGTTCTGCTGAACACTGTCTTGCTACTACTAAATGGTTCTGTACAAGATATCAGGCAGGCACCATTTTTGAACACTGGCTTTAAGCTCTGGCTGTCTTTTAGTCAAAGTCCTGTGGAACAACAGGCAAGTGGAAACAGAAATACTGAGTTATATGGCTGTCGGCCTGCCCAAGTGAATTTGGATTGCATTCACAATATTGAAGCTTGGTGTGTGCTCAACTATGCAAGGGCATATTTGGGACTGTCATTTCAGTTTCACAGAGCCTTCAAAATGTTACACAGGACAGATTAATCTATTCCAGTCTCAGATAAAGAAGAAATAATGTCCCCAGTCTGAAGATTTCACTTCTCTTCAACAAGTCCTTTTCTTGATTTTGATTTTAAAAAAATCTAACATTCTGCAAGGGTTCATTTTGCAGCATTTTTTTTTCTCTGTCTATGAACTGTACTATGAAACAACTGAACAGGCAACATAAATATGGGAAAAGTACTTAATACATCAAAGGTTGTGATCTTCCTCTTAAAGATGCCGAGACAACCTCTTGTAGAACCTGAGGATGTGGAATCGGAGTTAGACATCCAGCTGTAACTTGAATTTATCTGCAATACAAATTAGATGAAAGAAGTTACTAGGCAGGGATGTTCCTTAAAGTTACTGCTCCTGTGTAATACGACTTCCCTTTCCTTCCTTGCTTCTGATAGCTCCTTGATAGCTCTCTGAGCTTCTACAGTTAAGAAGTATTGGTGGAGCTGTATGACATATACTAGTGAGTTATTCATGCACGCAAGCATCCCGCGTTCCGTGCTTTGGTGGAAAAAGAGTGAAACTATATAGCATGCAAGTGAAGCATAGCATGGAAGCACCCGTGGACAATGCATCTTACAGGTTCTCCTTACCAGTAAGCAATCTTATCTTCTGAATGTCTACTTCAGTGTTTTCCCAAACTTGTTTTTCTCTGTCTAGGATGCATCAACCTGCTTGTGGTCGCTCAGTTGTGATGCATCTCAAAACCTGTAATCAGCCCACAGCCTCCTATCTTAATTGTCAGTCTTTAAGATGCCTATGCTCAACGTCTGAAAAAGACCCACATGCTCCCACCAGGCATTTGAAAAATAACCAGGCAGAGCTCATTTTACTTTAATCTCCCCAATCCCCCTGCTTTACAAGATATTTTTATTTTATCTCTCTGCCTTTATATAGGCTAATATGAACATGGTCAAGTGAGTTTCAAGAGCTATGTATAACAAAATACAGCTGCTTCCCCTAGGAAGGTCTCTTAGACCTAAACAGGTTTCAATCACAAAGCAAAATAAGGGAAGAAGGGAAACATTAACCAAAATAATTTCCTTACTTGTGCCTTACCTGCCACAATGTCAGTTTATACTGCCAGCTTGCACTCTTTCTGTGTTCCTTTCCCCTTTCAGCATTTGATACAATCTGCACCTTTAAGCTCCAGAAAGGGGATTCCCATTGCATTCTTTCACTTCACCTTTCTTCCAAAGACTTTTATTATGTTTTAATTCTACTATACTCTTCCCGAGGCAGTCTTGCTATTCTTGAGCCCTGACTAATTGTTGGTCTTCATTACCTGCTTCTGCCTGAACCTCCCTTTCAGTGGGATCTCTGGATCTGACCTGGCATTGTTCTAAATGTAGCTTTGTTTAAGCTGCTGTACTCCAGGCACAGTTAGTTTGGTTCCTGTACATTATTGTTTAGGCCCTAATAGATGGATAGATGCTTGGTCACCTATTTTTAACCATTTGCAGAATGCAAATTTGTCATGAGCTGTTTCAGCAGTAATGTATCTGCTAGAAAAATACACAGCCTTGATTTGAAAACAATTGACAAATTGCTTTCCTGGGTAGGTTTTAAAGTCTGAATTACACATCACTATACAGTGCTACTACTACCTTAAGAATACTACTAATAAATCATTATATTTTAATTGGGCATGCATCTGGCTTCTGAAAATAGCCTTCAGCACCAGTAATTTCTTCTTGTGGGAAGATAAGTTAATTATCAATTTTTCTTCAGGATACTGGAAAGAAATTGAACTACTTAGTACTAACTCTAAATTGCTAGCTTTAAATACCTTTCCTGAAGTTGCTCTAAATTTCAACATGCTACTTTTAACAATGTTCTGCCACTTAAGACATTCACAAGTCCATTTGCTCTCTCCTAATGTCGATGGTCATAGTCTGTTGTTCTTAACACCGTTTCATTTTAATGCACCATAAATCTTCATACTGCCCCTCAGCACATAAACTGTTTAAAACACTAAGACACTTTGTTTGGGTGCCATTTATCCATGCTGTGGTTATTTAGCACTCCCTCACTCTTCAGCTGTTGCACTCACCAGGTCTCTGAATTTTCTCTCTCCTGTTTGCATCTTTCACTCAGATGAGTATGAACACATTCAAGTACCAGAGCTCTTGTCATTTTTGGTCTCTGATATGAAACTGGTGCAGTTAGAAACAGAATTATTTTGGTGAAGGTTCTGCATTTTGGTGTTACTTGGATGTGTGAGAGCAGATTCCTTTTATCCTGTTTGGAGGTCACTTATGCTATCAATGGTGTAAATTATGCAGTCCCTTTATGCAATCATTTTGTGGCCATTCATTTCCAAAAGCAGACTGACAAGATGTTCTTTGTTACTGTCTGTAGAGACATTTGTGTTTTCAAATTTTACATGTTGCTGATGTTCTGTGTTTTTCATCACTGCTCATTATACTAAAGTTCATGCATTCATGAGAAAATTCTTCCCTAGCAGCTCTTTGTTTTCACTCTGACTCTTTCTTTGGCCCCTGCTTTTCATAAAGGCTATTTGGCAAGTAATCAGACTTTGCCATAGTGTCTTTCTTCAGGTTTTTTGTGGATTGGGTTTTTTTTTGATTGTTCGGGTTTGGTTGGTTTTGGGGGTTTTTGTTTGGTTTTTGGTTGGTTGGGGGTTTCGTTTGGTTGGTTTTATCTGAAGAACCACAATAGTTTTCTAGCTTTTTTTTTTCTCTTTTTAATTAATAATTGACTTAACGGTCATCTTCGTGTGATTCAGAGATCTGTGTACTGGTCCCTGATCAATCGTGAACTGTAATGTGCATATGGGCTACCCGGGAGTGGGGGTAAAGAAGCCTACTAATTCTGGCATTGGCTGAGGAGGATTCTCTTGATGGTATCTGTTGGTGAGTTGTTAAAATAAATCGGTTTCTGTACTCTGGTATGTTTATGTTTTATACTCCTGCCCTACAAGGATATTTCCCTTCCCACCCTCTCTCCACTGTCCCTGTAGTTAAGAACAATCCTTGGCCTCTCAGCTCAAATTTCGAAGAATAAGAGCAATAGGCAACACTGCATTATCCGAGAAGCTACACCTAGCAGCCTTCATCCCTTTGGTTTGATAACCCCGACCTCTCTCAGAGTTAGATTTGGTTTACATCCCGTTTGGGGTGAAACTGGGAGCCCTGGGACTTCAAAACGCTTTAAAATTTAACTACTCTGTTCAGTTGCAGCATTTAATCGCTGATGACTTCCTCAGAGGAGATAATTTCCCAGAAGATGGCTTCCTGTGTGGTTTCTATTACTCCATCTCCTCCAGGATTCCTGATCTAAATTCAGCACCTTCTCGAATTTAATATTCTTCCTTGCCTCCGTTTTTCTGCCACCTCTTCTGGAGGTCCCCTGCTGCTAATCTCTCCCGCGGCGGCCGGGCC
>VWZY01000155.1:184174-206175 GCA_013399075.1 Chloroceryle aenea
ATTACGGGGCGCCGAGAGGCGCTGAGGGCTCTGTTCTTGTCGTAGGCTGATCTTCGGCACCCTGTATCCTGCGTACTCCTCCTACAAGGCCGTGAAGACGAAAAACGTGAAGGAATACGTGAGTACGGGTTCGCCATGCTGGCGCAGCACCCGCCCTGTCCTTTGCGGCTGCCCTGCAAGCCCCCAGCCCGCCCCCGAGGCGAGCGCACCATGGGGCATCGGGTTAGCCAGGCCGCCGGAGCCCCCGCCCCGACGGTCTCTGGAGAAGTTGCTGTAGATGAGCGCTCTTTAAAATGGGAGGTTTCAAAGAGTAAATGTGGGATGGTTTTATTCAGGAGATGCTGAGTGAGGAAGGGAAAGTGGGGGAAACACTGCCGCCTGGATGCATCTGAAAGTCCAGAACAGATTATTTCCTCTAACTTTATCCTTACTCTGTGTCCTCTTACTGCTTTTTCAGAACTACTTTTATTCTAAAAGCCTGACTCATCTTTTTGTGTCCATCTTCCTATCAACCTTGTTCATGACCCGTGTTTTCTGTTGGTCAAGACTTCACCCTCCATCCTTTCTGGAATCATTTTACTGTATCTGTCTACGCCACTTGTAACAATTGCCGCATGTAAAACACCAATGCTTCTTTGTGATGTGATGTGTCATGGTCTTACAGAAGGGGTGTTATTAGTTGGTCAGTGGAGACCAGACCTATTTGGCTTGCAGGTGGGATGAGTTTTTGTTTATCTGGAGGAATAACTTGATGGAGAAGAGAGGTAACATGGGTGAATAGGCTGTAATTTGTCAATATTGCTTTGTGGTGCAGTCCAAGACTTTTAATTGAACTAGCTCTTTGTTCATTACAAAATGATGAATCAACATAGTCCTTTTTTTCTTCTGCTGCTTCAGTCTTCTAGAGTTGCCTAGACCTTTCCTATGTCTTGTCTTAACATTCAGTCCGCTGGGTTTTCAAGTAGATGCCAGCTGAGATGAGTGACTCACTTGTAGACAGCTTTACAAACCACACTATCTGGCTCTGGTGTTTGTTGTTTTTTAATTCTGGTCTCATTAGAGAAGTTAAATTGTAAGTGTTCATTGATAAATGATGCAGTGTTTTGAGTGAGTATTAGAGGTTAGCGTTAATAAATTCAAAATTTGTTAGTAATAACAAATTGAAAAGAAAGCATAAAAGAAACTATATGAATAACTGCATGATCCTGTGACTTCCTTAAGTCATACATAACTTTAAAGTTACGGGTGAAGTGGTATTGTATTACTATTGTCTTCTCTGGTCTTCCTCTCCTCTTTCCTTCCAATTGTCTGTGACCTTCCTTTGTCGCATGAAATGCGTGTTTTTTACACTGGTTTCTGTTCTGGCTCGGGAGTGTCATCGAATGATCATGTTTCAGTTACAGAATCTGTGTTAACTTTGAGACAGACTCAGATTTCAGAGTTTAAAATTCTTTTGTTGAGAACTTGAGGGGGAAAAATAAACCGTTATTTTTTTAAGATGGCCTGTAGCATGCTTGTTCTGGAGCTCAGAGACCTGATAAATACGGAGCCTCTGAATTTGTAGGCATTCTTTACAGTAAAAACCTACTTATTTTCTGTGAGTAGGTTAGCTGTTGAGATGTTTAAATGCCGTGTTTCCTTGCAGAACATAAATGTTGTTTTGATCTGTTTGTCTTTCACTTGATGTTACCTATATTGATGTTAGACTTCCCTAAGCTGATGGTGAAAAAGAAATGAGGTACAGTACTTGAGTATCATAAAGTTGTCTTAACAATAGTATTAACAATACAACTAATCATCTGGTTCTAAATTCCACTAAGGCTGATGTGGAAAATTATGGCATTTCATTTTTGGAGTTTGCTTAATGCTTCGTTGATACAGTTTTCCTGAAGTAAATAGTTCTGGATTGCTGCAGCAGAAAATTTTCTCCTTTCAGTGAAAAAAATGGAGTGGTTTCAAGAAAATGTATTTGACCTGCTAAAACTGATCTTATGTGTAAATTATTTCTTCTGGAGGGGACTACAGCAGAAATAAGCATTTAGATATTGAATGGCTTAATTCAGTTATCTTTGCAGGGCTTCTTCCTTTTCAACATAAGTGGAAAAATGGGGAGGGAGGGAACAACTTTGTTAAACATGGGAAAGAGGGTCCATGTCTGTTCAAACTGTTATGTGAAAAGTTAGTGGAAAACTTGAATGCTGTGCTGTACATTTTCAAAGCCGTCTGTGTCTATGTACTGCTACTTGCTTGTAGTGCTTAAGAAGCAACACCAGTGAGGGAGAAAAATCTTACAGGTGTATCTGTGCTGGAGAGTGGTATTTATTGAAGATTGAGTTGACACAGGCCAAGCTACCACAAGAAGTCCATTAATGGCATCAGAGTCCAGTGCAAGTTTACTTTTCTCCCCCACTGTGATATAAATTTATGATAAGTCTCTGAGTAGCTGTGACAAACTGCTTCTCTTAGCTCAGACTATTTTAAAACTTTCTTTTTACATGTCTTCTTTAGCTTTGGTCAAATCTACATTTCAATTATGCTTTTGCATTTACTGAATTTATTTACGTTTTGGTACAAGCTGGGGAGACTACATATGTGAGATACATTTGTGAGCTAAGTTGTTTGGGTTTGTTTTTTTTTTCTGAAAAAAACCCCAAACCAAACATATTCTGCATTATGTTACATATATCTTAGTATCTGCTAATTTCTTTTATTATTATTGCCTAATACTGAAGTAAGATTTACTGGTTTGTAGCTTCTCTGAAATCTCTCTCTCGGATTGGGGTCCGTGTTTGCCACCTTTGTTATTATTCACACACTTTTTCATACAAGGGCTGATACATGTTTCTGCATTGAAGAGCTAACCATTAGTTTAATATAGTTGCTTCAGAAGTCAAGTGAATGACACCTGATACTGTTCAAACTGATGATACAAAGGAGAGTTAAAAAAAAGGACAAGAATATGCCATAAAATAAAAGTTTTGCTACTTTCTATCGTGAAAAAATTGCACGATAAAGTGGAAATAATTTGGGCTACTAGCAGCTGTCTTCAAAACCATCCACTGTGCTAGAGGGGTTGGAGTCAGCATCATTTTCCTGAGTTTTTTAGAAGGTTTTGGAGGGTCTTTCAAAAACATATCCTGACATTTCCCAACACATGCAAGCCTAGGAAAATATCTGTTTTTACAACTTTATTTGCTGTAGCAAAAGACTGTCACTAAACTGTTCATGCAATTTTAATATACGGAGTCATGTGTGGCTTTAATATGTGGATTTCCTTGATTCAGCTCAGTTCTCCTTTCCAATTTTTGATGATGCTAGGAGTGCTGCTTTTAGCAAAGGTGACCTCTTCTTTTCATTTAGCTACTGCTTATGTTTAATTTTACTTTTAAACAGCATAGGAAACTGCCAGTTTCACTTATAAGCTATCAACACTTCTGTTATTGAAAATTTTGGGGTAGCAGTTTTTTATAATTCAGCTGATTCCTCTTTAGGAACCATTTGGCCTGTAGCTGAGGGACTTGTTACTAAAACAGCAGAGTGTGAGTGTTAGGGGAGGAATTATTTTATGTTTGCTTTGAAAGAAATGCATGTTGTTCCAGAGAAAGATGGAAGTAGGAAGATAGACGATAAGCATGCAGATGTGCCATAATAGCCCAGAGTACACGCTGTAAACTATACTCAGGATCTTAAACAAGATTAGGTTGATGCAGCATGTTTTTTGCTTTCTTACTTCTCTTACTGAACCTTTATTTTATATATCTTCTTAAAGTGAACTGCTTGCTCTTTTTAATTAACTTACTTGGGACTTTTAACACTGTTGCGTCATGATATCGCTACAGGGCCTGCATTCATCAGTGTATCTGTATGCATTTATCTATTTAGAGCACATTATTCCTCTATGTTTTTCCAAACTGTAATGTACCATTTGATGTGTTACCCTCTCCATTACTGATTATATATGCCTTCTTCTGTTTGAATTCATCTTAATGTGTGGAGATGATGAGTCACTTCTACTGAGAAGACATTTTGCTTTTTTCTGTCTTCTGATGGATGTCTATTGAGTGACTGTTCTTTTGCAGGTGAAGTGGATGATGTACTGGATTGTGTTTGCCTTTTTCACAACTGCAGAAACACTCACAGACATTGTTCTTTCTTGGTGAGTTCCTTGGTGGCATGTTATTTTTGTTAGTTGGTTTGGTTTTTTGTCTCTTTTTTAAAAGAAGAGAGGAGTAGTGTTAGGATGCTAACAATAAACTGTCTTTCCTTTAGGAGTTTTCAATCCCTATGAAGAGTCTGCAGGTTTGTAGATATTAGGGGTAGTAGCTGTTGTCTAGTAGCTGTTGTTTTGTTTTGTTCATCTCCTATACTTGCAGTCAGTGAGGATAAATATACAGTATCTGTAAGAGGATTATCATCCACTCATAAAATATTTTTGAGATGCTGTTAATGTGAACTTTAAAGTTTGAGAAAGAATGGTCTAAAAGATACTTGGAAAAAAAATGGCAGAAGGAAGGGACCTGTTTTGCTTTGCAGGCCTTAGTTGTGGTGTGGTGGAGTGGAGTCTGGGGAGGCAGGTTCTTAATTCTTTCAGTGCTGTGTGTCATGCTTGGCAATATGGAGGCCTGCAAAAATGACAAATCATTGTTACCCTGTATCCAAAGTTCATCAGGAGACATGTATCTTCAGTTTCTTCATTGCTTTAGTGTTTGAGCTTTGCATACATCTCTGAAAGAATACTAGTCAAGACTTGCATCTTTTAAAGGAACATGAAAAGGCTACACATGCCTTACAAAAGTGCTCAGCAGTTTTGTCTCTTCCTGCATAAACTTTGAAAAGCAGACAAAGAACTGCTAAGTGTGAGAGCTTTGGCTTGTTCACATACTTAAAATGGACCGCTGAAAATGGAAGTCTCTTACTGCTAATAGAGACAGTAGAATGTTTGTATTTGTTTGTTTCAATCTCTCCTACTCTGTCTTCCCAGAGACTTTAATGGGTAAGGGTCGGAAATTAAAAACTTAAATGCTGCCTGCGCCTTTACACCGATCCTCCTTTTGTGTATTATCTGAGAAGTACCTACTGGAAGTTTCAGAAGCTGAGCCATCAGCCTTAGTAGGAACTTGAGATTTACTTTGGAAAATGAGAGGGAAACTAATGTCATGTTAACATGCAGTGGATACTCTCTGAACAAACTTCAGAATGATGAGAATAGCTATCAGATTGTAATTTGGTGTGTTTGCAGGGCTGAGAGATGCCCTGTTTATGGAGTATTCATGGCTATGGATGAAAGACTAAATGAGACTCGAAGAAGGTATGTCCTAGGATTCCAAAAAGAGTTCTACTATTCTGACCTGATACATCAATTCATTTGTTTCTGAGCCTTTACCTTGACTCTGCTTTTTCTGCCTGTGCTGCTTTCTGACAGTTAATCTCCATCCGTCTCTATGCTGATCTTGATTCCAGTACTCCATCTTTTTCCCCCTCTCTCTCTCTTGTTTTGTTGGTTTGTGTTTTTTTTTTTGTTTTGTTTTGTTTTGTTTTTTTTTTGTTTGTTTTGTTTTTCGTTTGGTTTGGTTTGTTTTTTTTCCCCTTCCCTATTTCTCTCAGGTTTCCCTTTTATTTCGAGCTGAAAATTGCATTTGTGATTTGGCTGCTCTCCCCTTACACCAAGGGCTCCAGTGTCCTCTACAGGAAGTTTGTGCACCCAACGCTCTCCAATAAGGAGAAGGTACTTGCTTGTTGTTAGAAGATACTGACCCATCTGGGAGCTGACTGACTTCTGATTCAGTTATCCCACAATTAACAACTGAAATGCTTGAATCATGCTTGTGCTGACATTAGTGGATGTAGAATGTTTCTGTTTCTGACAACAACGTCGTACTGCAGCTTACTGAAGATTGTAATGTAGCCAGTAGTTTGCCTAATGCTTAGAAAGCATGTTTAGCTAACCCAGTGTCATGAGCCCTTATAGTCACTGTCAGTGTAAGCTCTTTGAATCATGATAGGAGCAGTGTGTTCTGTAGCCATGCTGGTTTTTTCACATTGTCAGTATAAGCAACTGCTTTGTTTTCAGTTATTACCATTTGGAAATACCATACTTTAAGTGAAAGTTGCATTTGCAAGCTTTCTGCAAGTGGCAGAGAAACTGCAGTTATGTGATCAATGACAGGTGATGCTCATAGCCTGGAAAAATGTATTCAGATGACCTTTGGGCTTTTAAGGGTGATGGTGGGGAGACTTTGATCACGTTTGTAACAAGGAGCTAAATGCTGTGTTCCACATTGCCTTCCTAGGAAATTGATGAATACATTACTCAGGCTCGTGACAAGAGCTATGAAACCATGATGAGAGTTGGCAAGAGAGGGTTAAATCTTGCTGCCAATGCAGCAGTTACTGCAGCTGCAAAGGTAATGCAACACCTTTTGTAATGTTCAGGAATTCCCCAGCAATTTAGTTTTTTGTGCCAGCAATTAGTGCAATGGGTCTGTTAAGGCTTGCTTGTATTTGTGGCTCCAGTCTGCTTTTCCTTTCCTCCTGTTAGCCTTGCAGTTAAGCCCATCCTTTGACTTATGAAAAGTGGAGGGAGAGTGAAAGGGATTTAACTTTAACCTCTTCCCTCTTGGTCTTGGGAGAATACTTTTTTCCTTTTCTGTTTTTTTCAGAGTACCCTAGTGGGAATAGGGCACCTTTCCTCCTCTTCTGAATGATCCCATGTGAGATGATCTTGGTAAAGGCAAGGTGCCCTTGAACCTAATTCTTATATCCTCTTAGGGCCAGGGAGTTTTGTCTGAGAAGCTGCGAAGCTTCAGCATGCAGGATCTCACTCTGATCCGGGATGAAGATACTATGCATATGCAAAGCCATGAGCCACAACTGCACCCCTCTGCTGGGAGTCTTCTTGAAACCATTGAGGACTCAGGTACAAAACACCCCTGCTGGGCTGTTGTACAAGGCCTCCTATGGTGAACCAGGAGGGTAGGAGGTCTGGGATTTTAATTCATTGTGTCTCAGAAGCTTCAAAATTATATGGGAGAAGTTGCATTGTCTGCCCTAGTCCATCCCGATCTACTAACATGTCTCTAGTTTTTGGATTATTATTCGTATGGGTTGTTGACGTTTCCCTTCCACATGGTCCTCCAGGATGGGCCTTTTTATATTTCATGTGATTTTTTTCAGAAGCATGTGCTAAAACTTGCTCTTTATTCCTTAGCTTCCTGTTACTCTTCAGGAGAGGAGAGCAGTGTGGCACAGAGGTCTAATGGAACCCCATCGGAGACTAGAACAGACCCATCAGATGAAGATGCAGGAGACAAACTTCCTAAACGTACCCAGAGTCTCAAAACTCCTAAAAAGATGATGAAAGCTGAGGTGAGCTGTTGTGTAAATTTTAATTTCTAGTACAGACATTGATTTGAGAGCTTTGTTGGAAGCATCAGGCTTCGTAGTCTTGAAGATTTAAAAAGCTGTTTATATACACTTTGTTGGACTAAGTCTTTGTCTAGTTAAGTCGTGTACCAGAGGACTTGTCATCTACTTCCTATACTAGTCTTTAGCTTTCATATTTTTATCCTGCTTGTAAACTTGTCATAACTCAGGACCTAGCTTTGCTTTCATTCAGATTCTGTGTTAAAGAGTGGGGCATTAGGTTTTTTTAATGTTTTGTTGATTGCATCCTCTCTCCTGCCAGTTACAGTGTGAACATATAATACTACTGTGATGTTTATCCCTGGGACACCCACTTTCTCTGCATCTAAAATGCAACAGTTCCATACCCTCTTAGGCCTTCCTGGACTTCTGCATACTGGACATGGGAAAAATGTAATCTCCTCCTCCACACCACTCCTGACCCTCACTGCTCCTCCCCACTGTGGGATTTTGTCTTGGAGTTTGTGTAACTAGTCACTGTTTGAGCTGTCCCTTCCATATGCCCATGTGATGATCCAGGATACTTAAAGCCATTCAGATGGGACATGAGCTGTCTATTCTTACTATTAAAACAAATCATATATGAAAATAAATTCAGTTGTGTCCAAGAGCCATTTTAGCTCAAGTCTTGATTTTTTTCAGTTGTTGGTGAGTTTTCTAGAATATGCTTTTTGAGGTGCTGCTTTCCAGTTTTTGGCTCTTACTTGAATGTTTCTCGTGTTTCAATCTTATATGTGATAAAACACTTCTCCCTTTTTGTAAAATTGGGAGTCCATTTTCTTGATTCAGCTTGGACTCCTAATTTTATTTTTTGTTTGTATTTAAGATAGAATTCTATATGACTGGCTCACATTGTCAAGTTTTTCAGGCTAAATGGTAAATAATTTTGAGGGAAGTAATTGCTGAGAATGTAATTTAAAAACTGTTAACCTAATTTACCAGGTGCAGGACACTTTTGCATGTGATTAAGTACTTTTTGTAACAATCACAGAATACTTGAGGTTGGAAGTGACCTCTGGAGATCATCTGGTCCACCTCCACTGCTCAAGCAAGGCCATCTAGAGCCTGTTTCCTAGGACCGTGTCCAGATGACTTTTGAATAACTCCAAGAATGGACATGCATGTCTAAAGATGTATTTAAAGTCAGCCTGGATCTTTTTTAAAATCCAAAGGCTTGCTTCTGAGTTGACCCCTCTGATTTGTCTCTAGCATATTAGACAGGAGCAGGGAAACGAGAGGAACAGAATTTGATTCCAAGCTTCCTTGTGAGGAATTTTTAAAATTGAATCATGAAAAGACAGTAGTGACTCTTCTATGCAGTGTATTGTGAATGCAGAAATTCCGATACAGTCCTTTGCAGACATATTGGTTTTTTATGCTCAGTCTGTTTAGATCTTTAGTTCCGAGGTAGGAATTGTAGGAGGTCTTTGAGATCTCTGAGATTGCCTGGAAGAGCTGAATGCATCATACATCATAAATATACTCTTTTTGCCAATATCTAGTATGAAACACACTGGAGTACAGTGTTCAAACTAGTTGAATATGCTTCTACATCTTTCTGAGAACAGCATGGCAGTCAAGAGAAAAGTTAGAACAGTGAAGTGTCACGTGAATGTTACCAGTTAAAGATATCACCAATGTCTAATCTTTTGTTGGGACAGCTGACTGATTTTATCATCACACTTGTCCTGTTTTAGCATGTCTTCCTCTCCTGGGTGTTCCGATGGATGTGCTCAGAGTGATTTGTTTACTAACCAAAACCAAATGGAATGGTTAAATGGCCTTTTTGAAACAAGGAAGACATGAATAGAGTCATCATGGTGTAGTTCTTTTGTCCTGTTTTCACTCTGCATTCTTGTATATTTCTGTTAGACATTTAGGTGTTAAACTAACCTAAAATGCCTTCTCTTCTTTCTCCTCAGCTTCCAGTAAGAAGCACGAAAGCCCGTCCTAAGAAGAAAGCTGCAGGCTCCCTTGCTTCTGGCGAGTCATCCTAAGGAGACCTCCCCCTCCCCAGCACCTGTCTCTGTCCCGGGGTTTGCCTGTCACTTTTGAGGGGAAACTCCCCAAAAGAAGGGAGCTGAGATTCATGTACATAACAGTTACTGCTTTGTAGAGCTCATTCCAAGGCAAGGGGGAGGCTGGGATTCAGAAAGCAAAGTAGAGGATACACATCCTCAGGAATTTTCTCCTTTTCATCTCTCTGTTGGAGGGAATGCTGATATATCTGTACATAGCCTGTTGCTTTGGAATTCCCACTGTATAACCCTAGTTGGGGAGAATCTTTGCTGGAAGCTAGGGTTAGAGACAGCCATTGCACAGAAGATGGAGAAATTAGACACTGGAGTTGCACAGGGGTGGGTGGCTCCCTAAAATGTCTTACCTTGCTCTGGGTATTCTTCTGCAGCTGTGTGTTGTTAAGAAGTGCCCACCATGATTCATCCTTCTTAAGAATGGACCATACCTGTCATGTCCATCCCCTTTGAGAAGGTGACTGAAATGATTTATGTGGAGTGCTTTTGAATATAAAGGACTTACTAGCTCATGGGAGGAGTATGCTAGATTTCTGTTACTGGAAGGTGAAGATATTGGAGTTTATTGGGTTTTGAGTTTTTTTTGTGGAAGACAAAGGGAAATAATTGAAAAACTGAGTAATGAAGAAAATGTGCTGTTATATGCACATGTGATAAAGTAGATAGAGGTATCTGTAGGATTTAACTATTGAGAAAGGAAGTTTGGCATCCATAAGATTTTGGGTACCTTTGAAGCTGCTTGAATTTTATTTCAGGTTCTGTTTTTCACTTTGATTCTTGTGAGAGCATCAGAATGCAGCAAGTCCCATGCAGTGGGAAAAGCTGGCAGGGGAACTGTTGCTTTGCCATTTAGCGATTGAACTCATGTCATTCTGATTCTTGTTACTATGGACAAGTTCTTTCATTCTAGCAGATGATGGGGAAAATCTGGCTCAATACAGTCTGCAGGCATACTTGAGAATTTCAGAAGCCCTTTTCTCTCAGATTTAGGAGATCCAATCCTCAGGGCATGTAAACCGATAAATAGCTGGTGTATGAATTTTGCTAACTCCAGGATTCCATTTATAGGGAATAAAGAGCAGGGAGTAGGGCACAATACTGTGATTATTCAATCCCATTGCTTTATGCTACTGCAGCCCTTGCACAGATACTTTGACCATGTGCCATATTCATCAATGTCCTGAGACTTGAGTAGTATATAACACGTGGGACAGAACTACACTGAATGTAGAATGTTTATTGTGGGAGTGAAATTGCAGTCATGCAGAGAAAATTTACATTATGCCAACCCATACTGGATTCAAATGTGTTGAACATTAAGGGGAGATTCCCTGTACACATGCCAACAGAGTCAGCAGGAATTTGAGATGAGTAGGGTTTCTGTTGTTGAGCTTTATACTGGGGGAACACCGTTATGAACATGGTTGTCCGAGTGAACACTTGATGGTCTTAATCTTTACTGGAACTAGTTATCAAAGGAACCTGGCTTCTTCCCTTCTTTACTGAAGACCGTCCATAGCTCTAGATCCAGGGATTTGTGTTTGCCCATGTCTTTTGCTGTCACATTTCTGACATTACTATGGATTCTGCACAATCTGAGTATTTTGATGATGTTTGTAAGCACTTCTTCAAGTAATGTTCCACAAGTATTTCTGTCCTAGAGAATAGCCCTTCAAAAGTTTATAAAGTTGGAGTTCAGAAATGTTTTTTTTTTCTTGTTTCCTTTTGTCTTGGTGGCAAATTGTTATGAATTAAATAATTGTTTTAGGAAACTGATTAAGTTGGTTTTACTTTTAGTTGTAGCTTCTAAAAATTGAATTTTTGACAGACCATGTCATCTTGTCAGAAATACTTGTCCAAAATCATCCACAAGGCCTTGTCCAGAAGTGAGTAGAAAATCCTCGATTTGGCTTTCAGTTTTGAGTTTCAGGGAAAACAAAAACAAGTATTTTGTTCTTTTTAGTTTGTTAGCAAACATTGTATATGTGTCTCAATATTTCATGCAAAGACATGTCCCAAGCAGGATTTCTTTCTATTTCCAGAGGAAATTGCTCTCTCCATAGGAGGGATAAAAATTTTTACTGATTGTGTGGAAGAATCAGTTGTGAGGAATTCCTGTCCTAGATCTTACTGTACTGAACAAGATAGAACCATTATTCTTTGTATACTGCATACTTCTATGACCACATTTCTTGACATGTTTTTTCTTTAACTGAAAATTTCCTTAGTAAATTATTAGTAAATTATTTGTGTAAATAATTGTGAGGGCCTTGTTTTGGAAGACAAGAACTGAGTAGTCTCCCCTTTTGCTGATCTTCATGCCCTGTCCTTGTGCATGTGTTGTGGTAGTCCTGGATTAGTCTCTGTCTTCATGCAATGACTTTGCAGAATGTTTTCTAGAATCACTTAATTCGTAGCAACTCTTCCCGCTTTGAAGCAAATGAAGAATTTCTGAAGACTCAGTTTTGGCATTTAGATTTGCCTTTGTCTTCCTGAGCTAGGTCCTGTGCTAAGTATGTTTTACTTAGCATTGATGCTTGGTGTCATTAGCCTACAGGTAAGCACAGGTCAGTCTTACTCTGTTGTGCAGGGGAATTAAGTGATTCCTGGTTGTAAGAGTCTGGAGTAGAGTCAGGGACTATTATCTAGTGTGTGATAAGAAGCTGATGATGTCAAACAGCAGAACTTACCCAGAGCAAGAACAATGTCTTAGCATGGGCAGTGTTTTCTCCCATTACAAACGTGACTGCTAGATTGTGCTCTGCTTGATCGAAGCCTCTGCAGATCTGCCAACCACCCATGTGACCTCTTAGTGAGTTTCTGGATATAATTCTGCATTGGATGGCATGGTCTTGCATAGAAATTCTCTTGTTAATGAGAATGCTGAATGTGCTGTTTTGATAAAATGCTTTTATCAGCTGTTGTTCAGTGTTTTCAGCAGGAAATGCTGGAACATAGTTTTTCTTCGGTATCATCTGTGGGCTTCATTGTGCAATTAAGCTAATGGTTACATCTCCACCCATTGTGTTCAGTAACTGTTTATACCCCTTTCCCAATGTGCTTGGACACAGACAGAAATGCAGTAAGAGAAAATGATACCTGAAGGTTGGGGAAGAGGTGGGAGTGTTCACAGTAGTACTTGTGTGTTATGCTTTGTGTGCCTAAAAGTTGTCCTAAAATACCTGTACCATGAGGTACAAAATGAAGCCATGACTGCCTTTTGGAAAGAAATTTTGTACCTCCATGCTTTATAACATTGTGTTCAGCTGTGGGAAAAGAAAATTATGAAATGTAGTTTTCTTTCTGAGAAAATGATTTGCTGTATAGAATGGAAGAAAAGTTTTCTTGCCTTGGCAGTATCCTCCGTGGTGGGTAAGAAATAGGAAAATATAGAGCAAAGTACTGTCCCATTTTAAACCGTACCCTTGAACAAAACATATTCTTACTGATCTTTATTGAGTTTCTGAGTCTGCACCCTTATGTTTTTGAGTTTGGGGGGGACTGATTCCTTTTGTACTAGATTAACTTCCTTGGTAGGTAGTGAGTGTATCAGAGAGAGGGATGCTGATGTTCTTAAAATTGCAAAGCTTCTTCTGGAGAAGCTATATTTTCCCTCATTTTAGTGAATTGAATTCCATTCATTGCCTTTTGCAGTGCTGGGCTTTCTTTTTCATACATGCCTCTTGGAAGTATGACTCCCTTGCAATATAGGGAAAAGTCACTTCTGCCTTGAAAAGCAAGATTTCTAGAGAACCTCAACTTTCCAAAAATTGTTATTTATTCTTTGTCACCTTAATCAGCAGGGAATACAGTGCCTTAGGAGGAAAGTGAAATAACTATGGAATACTCTGCTTGTTTTCTGATTTGCTCATGGCATTGTATCAAGGACAACTGCATGTTAACTGTGAAGTGACATATACCTGAGAGCAGCTGTTGAACTGAGCAATAGTCTTATCCTTTTTTTCTGATAGGGACACTGTGTTGTCACATCACTCAGCTACTTGCTGGGGAGATGCTGAATCCCATCTCTCTATGTAGCTTGTGAGTGCTACAGCTTTTCTTGCTTTACCAACTAAGAATTTGTGATGTGCTGCCTGACTGAAGCATATTCTAGTGCTGCTTTCTGAGTCATCATGTAAAGTCAGATATATGGAAAACCAGCAAAGTATTCTGAAGCTGTATGAGCTCATAAAATCAGAGTCATCAGAATTGTAAGGGACTGTAGTCACATGGCGGTCATGTGATTCAACGACTCTGAGCAGGGCCACCTAGAGCCAGTTGCCCAAGAGTTCCTGTGTGCTATTTGTGGTTGGAAGCCTACAGAATGTAATGTTTTAAGAGCTTGTATGTGCAGAAATGCATATGCAGTATGGGGATGTACTTTAGTGTTCCTGAAGAGAAAGGATTTTTGGTCACCTTTCATCTGGAATCTGGCATGATTACAAGGCACTACAAACATAACTCAATCTCATGTTATTTATAGGTAATTTTAAGAAGGCTAGAGGCTTATGAAACAATCTTATGAGGTGTGCAAAGTAACTTGAGAACAGTTAGTTTGAACAGTAAATTAAGACAATAAATCTGAATAGCGGCAAAAGAACCTGTCTTGTGAGATAGAATTAGAGTGGAAAATAGGCTGCGTACAGTACAGAGTTTTACAGGACATACTGCTCACTTTCTGATGTTCAAGCAATACTTAAACTCTGCTCTACAGATTAGAACCTTGTTTCTCTCTTAGAGAATCTCTCTCTCTGCATCTTACTTTTCGAAGATGAGCTTGAGCTACTTTCTAAGATGAGCATTGAGGTTATTGAACCTTTCATGACTTAAAAGTTTGAATTTTACCTGAGCGGATAGCTGATCTGCAGGTAGGACCAGATGAATATCCAGTTATTTTGCATCATGTTGTAGCAGATCAGCCAGGAGCTCCAAGAGGATACATCAGTCTGGGAAATTATGTAAATGCCCCTTCAGAGCCTGTGGTTTTTGATGAACCAAATGCTGGGCTTTGCTATGCTCATATACATAGATACCTGTGGAATCATACTTTATTTCTGATGAGAACTGGAATCAAAATAATATGAAGTGAAAAGAAGCTAGTGGCAAATTGGCAGGCTTTTTTCCTGCAGTCTTGCAGGTAAATTTGGGTCTTTGCTGCTTCTTTGCCTAAAACCTTTCCATAACCACCCTGTGAGCAAACTGTTACTTCCTTGATCTTTTTCTCAGCTCCTGTCCTTTCGTGACCCAGTTACAGTTCCTATGTTTTCCCTTACTAAGCAAGGGATTACTGACTATGGGGGCATGAAAAAAATACTGTCTTTTAGACCTGAAATGTCATCTTTTTTCTGTTATTTAATTTTATGACCTAGAGTCATACAATCACTTGTACAAGGCCTAAGGCTAGATTTCCAGGTAGAATCTGAGCATCTATCACCAATAGTATAGTTTTATGTATTTTATTTATTCTGCACTAGTTTTGTCCCTGCTCTGGAAGGGGTCTTATATTCAATGACCTTCAGAGGTCCCTTCCCAACCCATAACATTCTGTGATTCTATGTATTTCTCTTTTCTTGCAGTGGGTTCTGGCTGAAATATTCTTAGAGCAGGCTCTTTGGGCAAGAGTATTCTGTCTCTGTTTAGCCAAATAATGTTAGAAGTAACATTTGTGTGAGGGATGCAAAAGTGAGTGAACACTAAAGGAGAAAGACTTCCATGTTTTCTGTAATATCTGACTGTCTAGACTATCTAAAAAATTGTGGCAGCAGTAGAAACGCATTCCTGTAGTGACTTACCAAAGATGGAGAATTCAGTTGTGTTCTTTGCAGCAGGTCAGGGAGGAGAGTCGTGTTGGATGACAAGCACATAAAATTTTTACATACAAGGAAACTAGATTTTTATCATAAGTAATGCTTAGTAACTTACCAAAAAGAGAACAAGTTGAAATTTTTTGGTGACTTTATAAAATTAGGGGGTAAAGGGATGCCTTTTTTGGGAAAGGAATGAGTTATGGATTTCTCACTTTTGACTCCTCTATGAGATTATTTCTCAAATGTTGTGAATGACACATAATGCTAAATGATTTGGGTTTTATTATTTTGACGTGTGACCATGAATTCATGTCTAAATTCAGGTGTGCTGAGCTATCTGAGGCAGTGTTGACTGAATGAAAGCCTACTAAGAAAATGGAGAAGCCAAGGCAAATTAGCTAGATAAAGATGACTAAAGAGCCTTCCACAAAGTGAAGGAATTAAAGGCTATGTAATGATGTTGGGTTTTGATTCAAAATTTTAATTAAGTTCCTACTGGCTTAGTGCTTACCTAAAGGCTAGTAAAGTAAGACACAGGCTGGGTTGTGAATTGCTTTTTGTCCACCAGAGGGTATAAGCATAACATACAATCACAGAAAATGTGAGTAGAGACTTGTCTGGTAACAGTTGAATTATGACAGTGTGAATATCAGTATTTCCTATGGATGAGAGTGAAGGTCCTGGTTAGGAAGGGGTGTGGAGGGAACAAACCAGGATGCTAATGGAGAAATATGAAGTAATAACTGCAGTTAACCCCTGATTAAAGAGGCTATTTAAGCTTGCTGGACTCTCTGATTGAGCTACTTGCCAGTGAGGCTTGCTAAGACAATAGTGTTAGACAATAACTGTCCTTAGATCTTTTTTGTTGTCCATGCAAATCATTTTCTCTCTACCAAAGCAGCTCTGTAAATGGCAGAGTTAATGATTTATTCCCCATCTTTTGCAATCAACCATTTTCTGTGTGTTTGTGTATTCAGTGGTGTTGCCCTGATTTATACTCTAAATTTTTTAGTATTTTCTGGTAAGAATGAGTAGTTTCCTTCAACTGGATCTATATTCTGTGAAAATAAAAGCAATCTTAATCTAAAAATACAAATGTATCTAATGGTTACTATGGTAATTTTTGAACATGGCAACAGAGTTAAGATTCTGAAGAACAGAGAAGGTTCTTTTTTATTGTTCTTATTTAGGGAAAAAAGACAATTATATTAACTACACAAGATCATATAAGTACAAAGATTTTGATGTGGTCTCACAAAAGATTTATATAGAAATGCTGTTACTGAGGTGGATAAAAAAATCTTCTGAATGGCCAGCCCCATAGGGTGGTGAGTGGTCACAGGAAGTCTTAATTGGAGGCCAGCAGCTAGCAGCATACCCCAGGGCTCAATACTGGGTCTAGTCCTGTTTAACATCTTCATTAATGACCTGGATGATGGGTCAGTGTGTACCCTCAGGAAGGTTGCTGATAACACAAAACTTAAGAGGAATGGCTGATAATGCCAGAAGGTTGAGCAGAAAGCAGCAAGAGCTATGTAGAGTATCTGACCAGATATGGAAATTCTAATAGGAGGATAATGAGACAGAGATCCTTTTTGATGTTGAGAAAGAGGAGGTCTTTTATCTGCAACATCATAGATGGAACTTACGGACTGAAATATGATCAGAGTTAAATACACAACATAGTGCTTTAAGGCAGGTGCTAATTTTCAGCTACAAGTTATGGATTGCCCTGACATAGTTGAGACCCCAAGAGCATGTACTGCATTATGGAAAACAGTAATGATTTTAAAGAGCTATATTTATAAGAAATTAGTATTTTTATTAAGGGAGGTAGTAATAGGTTCTTATGATTATGATTCATATTTAGTGAGTGGCTATCTCTGCCAGCATAGAGCTAATGTGAAGGCTCTCTACTAGCAGCACTCAATGTCAGTTTTATAAGGAAATGTGCTGAATAGAAGTTTAGTCAAAGCCAAATCACAGAATTTTACAAGCTTTCTCTTTTTCATAGTGTTATGAATAAAGGCTGCATTCGTTAATTAGTAATGCTTATATTTATTAAATGATGTTAATAAAAGGCAAGTAAACAGTGCTGGGTGCACAGGGAGCCTGTGCTCTACCAACATGCATACCCAATACAGCAACAGATCTTCTTTTATACTTGTTATCCTAATACATACTCATCTCCTTCTCCAAGCAACGAGCTGGGTTAGCCATTCTCTATCCTCAGTTTTAGAAACTTTGTTCAACTCCTGTCTCTGTCTGACCACTTTTGCAGGGCTCATTGGCTCCACTGACCAATCTGGTATGCCTTAGCACACCACTGACACGAATTGTCACACCATATATCACAATAGGCCCTAATTGGGATATCTAACAACTGAATAGGAACTTACAGCATTGCTGCTATCACTTGGTGATTTTGGGCAACAACTACCTTGAATTAAATAGAATCTAAACTGCATTTAAAAGCCGTTTTTGTAAAAGCCATCTGTTGTGTCCATTCTGCATTTGCCACAGGAATACAGTAACTGATCAGTGGAACCACTGTGGTGCTCAAGGGCTTCAGGAAAATGAAAACGGAAAAGGCCAGCCCAAACTGAATTGCTTCAGCTGTTCGTCTCCTGTCTCTGATACTGCTCAGTCTTTTTGACGATCAGTGGGCAGTCTGGAATTAAGACACATTGGAAAAGCCTATTCCTGACACTGGCACTTTTTTACCCATTCTCTGAAGCACAGGGATGTTAAATGAATGGGTTACTGGGGTTTTGTTTTATTTGGAGGGGGAATTTGAATTCTTTCACTAGTTTTATTGTAGAGTCATTAAAAGTTTGGTCGCTTGCTGCAGTATAATGACTTAAATGTAGAAACCTTGAGTCATCCTTATTTTGTGTTATGCTTGCTTTGCTACCAAGACCTTTTTGTTTTCATTTGTTTGTTTGGGGGGGAGCAGGTGTTTGATTTGGTTTATTTTTTACATTCTCTTTTGTGAGGACTGTTAAAGAAAGTTGCATATTATCTCTCTGATATCTTGCTCTTGATTATTTTTTTTTTTTTACCTATTCAAAGGTCCCATTATTTTTCTTCCATTTCTTCCCAGAATATGATAGAAAAGGTTTTATTTATGCAAATGTATTTTCATTCCACAGGGTGGCAGCTAATTATTATTTCCCTTGGGTTTTTTGGCATTTCTGCTAGAAGTAGCTTTCCTGGCCAAGCTCTCTTCTGAGGCATAAGGGTCACAAACATGTAAATACAGCCCTTCTGTTGGAGTTAGAGAGTATTTGGAAAAGCTTATTATATTGTGTCTGTTCAGGCTGTATCAATGTGCTGAAGACTGCAGTAGCTGACAAGACAAAAAAAAAAATCTACAATTTTGAATGTTACACATTGCTACTGTTCTACATGGGTCTCTCTTGTAAGTGGTACTCCAAGCCTAACTGAACACAAGTATATGGTGGCACCTCTAGACAAAAGTTGCTTTGATGAAGACTCAGTTATTGATGTGGGTGGGGGAGAGAGATTCTGGAAGTTATTTATTCACTATTTACTTCCAGTTTATTTTGACAGATAAGTGTCTCAGATATCTGATTTGAAATATCTGTGTGTCATCAGAGTAGGTTTATAGGTTTATGAGTTGCAGGTATGACTTTTTGTTGTTGCTGTTGAGTTTACTTAGTTTCCTCCCACCCTCTGCCCCATTTTCTTATTATTAATGCCTGTAAATATTTTTTTAGAAGGCTGGTGGTTTCATATCTTCTCAGACTATGCTCCTAAATTGTTTTTATTTATCTCCATGTCTTTCTGTGTTTAGTCTTCTGCCTTTCTCTATCTCCATTGTTGAATAAAGATACAAAAATTAATACAGAGTCCTGCTATTTTTGTCATGGAAAAGTCAAGGCAAGTTTTGAGAACCTCATTTGTCCTGGTTTTAGTTTCTTTCTTAGGTGTTGCCTCTCTGTTATGTTGTGTCCTCTTCCCAGCTGCTAACTGAGGGATTGTTTTCATTTTACAGGTGTATTTGTTAAGCGGCCTTTTTGCTCCTGCAGCTACAGATCACTATAGAATCAAATACTATTACTGCTATGGATCTAGAAGACCTACCCAAATTGCAGCCACAGATATCTTCTAGGGAGGAGAGAGGGTGGAAAATTTATATGTGCTAAGTTTGAGAATGGTAAATACATGTTTCTGAGAGCATGTGCAGCCAATGCTATGTAGCTACTATACCTAGGCATGAAGTACTATATTGGTGAGGAAATAATTGCAGTCTTGCAGGGCGGGTAGCAAGAACGGCCTACTGAAAAGCCTGCAGGCAAATAGTCACAGAGGGTGTGTGACATTACAAGAAAAAAATGGCCTGTAAGGGGAATTTTCTGTGGTTGTGACGAAGAGCTGGTCCTCCACACTCTGCTAATGAGTGAAGTGGATAATAAGGGCTAGTAGTTGTAGTGACTGGAATAAGAGGAATTCAGCTATCAAGGTTCTGGGTGGACTGTGGTCTGCAGCTGAAACTTAACAGCAATAAAGGGCTGAGTCTGGTTTTGCTTGAGTTGAAATCCTTTTTGACTTTGAAATTCAGCTTATCTTTGTTTGAGTTTTCTTCCCCCCCCGCCACCGCAAGTGTAGTTTTCCTTTGGGACTCTCATGTAGGTGGAGCATTTCTCTTTTCCTCCCTTGCTGTCAGCTTTCCCTTCCAATGCTTTGAATGTCAAACCTGCCAGCCATCCACCTCCATGGATGTCCTTGTGAAGGAAGCAGATTTGCTGCTGCTTCTGTTTCAGCCAGCTCAGAGTTGATGGTCTCAACTCCAGCAGTCAAAAGCTGAAATGATTATGGAGTGAATAGAGGTGTTTGTATTTCTCAGTATATGCAAAAAATGTGTTTATTTTGCTCTCTGTATGTCTGTGACATTTCATATCCCCACTTTTCCCAGAGGACAGGTTTATAGTCATGTATTCATTGTACACTCAAATATGGTACAACAGCACTTCACCTATGCAGAATGATTACAGGAGCAGTTAATGAGTTGCACAGGTTTGGACTTTGAGTTTGCATGTTTGTTAGAACACTGGCGACTCCTGAATTTCAACCTGTTCTCCTTCTGAGCTAGCATGCTCAAGTACCACTCCATTTGTAAGTTGTAGGTAATAGGTTGGAGATGATTTGCAGGGAGCTTAGTCTGTTAGCATAGCAATGGAGAAAATTCTTTAGGATCCTAGAGACTGTCTGGTCAGGAATATTCATCCTGGTTTATGAAATTGACTCACTAGACCTGTCATTATTTAATAATGTGGAGAACAATGAGGCTTTGGAAAAACATTCTGCACATTCAGTAATCTGTGCAATTTTCATCAGTCTGACTTACCATGAAATGAGACTGCAATTACCTGTCTTGAGCTGGTGTGCTTTTGGGTGATTTGTTCTTTCTAGTGTATAGAAACCATTACAATTGTTTCTAAATCATAAATGTAATTTGGCTACATAAAACTGGGATTAAAATGAAAACAAAGATACAGAGCAATGAAGGGAGTTGAGTATGATATATTTGTGTTTCTGCCTTTCATTTGATGTGAAACTAGGCTTCATGTTCTTTGTAGTGGGCTGTGCTATAGGCGACCAGTGAACCACAGAGTTTCACTTTAGAGCCTCTTAGTCTACTGGCTCAGGGGTACAACCTTATATCCAAGGTGATCTTAGTTTTTAAAGTGTGTATTAATTGCTATGTTTTGTACAATTGTGCTCAGCCATTTGGCTGCTCTTTATCTAACCTGTTTTGGTTTACTTGTGTGTACTTTATGAAAGGTTTTTCTTAGATCGTGAAGTGGGTGAAGAGACTTCTGAAATGGATACGTGTAGGCAAAAGGTTCAGAGATTCTACAAGAGAAATTATTATTTCAGGAAATGGTTGTTTAAACCCTTCAAACAGCTTTTGCACATATTTGTGTATTAATGTATTACAGGTGAAGGAAGCCAAAACTTTCAGTTTCTTAGCATGAAGGAAAAAATGCCACTCTAAACTCCAAAGAAAGCTGGAACAGTGAAACCCATGCTAACTGTGTACAAATAAACATAGGCTTTTAGTTAAAGCTTTATTCTCTTAATCAGAACAAGTTCTTCAGCACACAAACTAAGTAATTGCGGTTATGCATTCAAAACAGTTTTTCTGATGGACCATATAGGAGCAGGCTGTCCCCATGTGTTGTAAGACAAGCTGGTGGGGAAAACAACCAGCCTGGCTGAACAAGGAGCTTTTGCTGAGACTTAGAAACATAGAAATGTTTGGGTTGGAAGGGGCCTCTAGTCTAATCCCCTTGTTGAGTGCAGGGACACCCTCAACTAGAGCAAGTTGCTCAGAGCTCTGTCAGCCCCACCTTGAATGTCTCCAGGGATGGGGCTTCAACCACCTCCCTGGGCAACCTGTTCCAATGCTCCACCACTCTCATGGTAAAGAACTTCCTCCATATTTCTAATCTGAATCCACTCTTGTCTAATTTAAAACCATTACCCCTTGTGAGTTCACTCCAGGCCTTTGTAAACAGGCCCTCTCCAGTCTTTTTGTCAGCTCCCTTCAGGCACTGGAAGGTGGCGATTAGGTCTCCCTGGAGCCTTCTCTTCTCCAGGCTAAACAGTCCCAGCTCCCTCAGCCTGTCCCCGTAGGAGAGGTGCTCCAGCCCCCTGATCATCTTCGTGGCCTCCTCTGGACCTGCTCCATCAGGTCCATGTCCTTCCTGTG
>VWZY01000155.1:206899-221998 GCA_013399075.1 Chloroceryle aenea
TTGAACCTCATGAAGAGAAAGATGATAGGCTACACCTTTGGAAGAAGGGGCAGGGTACTCAAGAATAGTATAGGGATTTAGTTAGGTCATGTAGAAAGAAGTTCATGGGCGCAAAAGCTCAGCTAGACCTCAGCCTGGCCACCTCTGCGAGAGATAATAAGCATTTTACAAATACATTGAACCAGGGAGAATCTCCATCCTTTATTGGATGTGAGGGGGAACATTTTTACCAAGGATGAGGAAAAGGCTGAGGTACTGAATACCTTCTTTGTCTCAGTCAGCCCAGTTGTCCTCAAGGGATTCAGTCCCCTGAGCAGGAAGATAGGGATGGAGATCAGAATAATCCCCTCATAATTTAGGAAATAGCATTGAATGACCTGCTAAGGCAACTGGATGCCCATAAGTCTACGGGCCCAGATGAGATCCACCCAAGAGTGCTGAGGGATCTGACGGAGGAACTTGCCAAGCCTCTCTCTCCATCATTTATCAGTGATCCTTGTTAATGGGGGAGGTCCTGGATGACTTGCCAATGTGGCACCCATCTATAAGAAGGGCAGGAATGAGGATCTGGGGAACTACAGGCCTGTCAGCCTGACCTTGGTACCGGGAAAGATTATGGAACAATTCATCCTGGGGGTGATCGCAACGCAAGTGCAGGACAACAGGGGGATCAGGCTCATCCAGCATGGGTTTGTGAAGAGCAAGTCCTGTTTAAGCAACCTGATCTCCTATGATCAGGTGACCCACCTAGAGGATGAGGAAAAAGTGGTGGATGTTGTCTACCTGGACTTTAGTAAGGCATTTGACACCATTTCCCACAGCATTTTGCTGGAGAAGCTGGAGGCTCATGGCTTAGGCAGATGGACTTTTCATTGGGTTACAAACTGGCTGCATGTCCGAGCCCACAGAGTTCTGATGAATGGGGTTAAATCCAGTTTGCAATCAGTCACAATCAGTGTCCTTCAGGGCTCAGTTTTGGGACCAGTCTTGTTTAACATCTTTATCAATGACCTGTGTGAGGGGATCAAATGCACCCTCAGTAAATTTGCAGATGACATGAAATTAAGTGGGAGTGTCAATCTGCTTGAGGGTAGGAAGGCTCTGCAGAGGGATTTGAACAGGCTGGACCAATGGGCTGAGGTCAGTTGTATGAGGTTAACAAGGCCAAGTGCCATGTCATGCACTTCGCTCAAAACACCCCCCAGGCAACACTACAGGCTTGGAGAAGGGTAGCTGGAAAGCTGCTTGTTGGAAAAGGACCTGGGAGTGTTGGCTGACAGCTGACTGAACATGAGCCAGCAGTGTGACCAGGTGGCCAAGAAGGCAAATGGCATCCTGGCCTCAATCAAAAATGGTGGGATCAGCAGGAGTAGGGAGGTGATCGTGCCCCTGTACTCAGCACTCACAAGACTGCACCTTGAATACTGTGTCCAGTTTTGGGCACCACAGTATAAGAAGGACATTCAGGTGCAGAGAAGGGCAACGAAGCTGGTGAGGGGTCTGGAAAGCCTGCCTGATAAGGAGAGGCTGAGGGAACTGGGGTTGTATAGTCTAGAGAAGAGGAGACTGAGAGGAGACCTTACTGCTCTCTGCAACTCCTAAAAGGGGGTTGTAGTGAGTCTGGTGATCTCTTCTCTCAAATTACTAACGACGGGATGAGAGAAAATGGCCTCAAGTTGCATTAGGGGAGGTTTAGATTGCAGGTTAGAAAAAAATTCTTTACTGAGAGAGTGGTTAGGTACTAGAATGGACTGACGGAGGTGGGGGATGGAGTCACCATCCCTGGAGGTGTTTAAAAAAACCAGCAGATGTAGCATTTGAGGCTATGGCCTAGTGGGTTAGGGAGATACTGGGATGAAGGTTGGGCTTGATGATCCTAGAGGTCCTTTCCAACCATAAAAATTCTATGATTCCAATGTGGTTGCCGGCAAGAATAATGGCATGCTGTTACTATGGAGCTTCTGCCATCAGTGTAGTAAAAGACTGAAAATGCTGCCAATACTCAGCTTACAAATAAGTCTTAACCTTAATTGTGTTGTACCGAATTTGTTCCTTATCTTCTAGCAGTGAAATAGGAGAAAGTTCTACCAAAGTGGCTTGGATTCTTTTCAGAAAGTGAGCTAACTCATGTGACAGGATTTATGGTGAATTTCTATACAAGAAGAAAGCAAAACCAATAAGCAGGGAATGACAACCTTATCAATCAGCATGTAGGTGCAGCACATCTTGCTCAATCCAGTGAGCAAGATGAACATAAATCAATTGAATGAAGTCACTGTACACAGATGTACACATCTGTGGTTAAAGAAAACACCCACCCTGGAGAAGTGTTAAACAATTAGAGCTATGAAATCTGGGAAAGCCTGGACTGTTTAGAGATTCGGGATAGAAGAATAGAAGAACAAATATTTCTTCAAAATAGAAGAAAGACGTAATTTAATACATTGTTTAGTTTTAAGTTACTCATTTAATCTGAATTTGACACTCATTCCTATAGTGCATGCATCTCAACTATGCATCTCAAAAGGATTTATGGACATTGAAGCTGATATTTTACTAAACTTTACATACCTAAACTTTAAAATGTCATCTTATACAATATACTCTGATTCGAATCTTATGCATTTTGCCTGAATTCCTTTTTGTGCAGAAGTGTTCGGTAATGAATGTAGACTTAAAAGTAGAATGACCTTCTCCCCACGTGTAAGGTTATGCAAATGAAAATCGCATACAGTGATCTTTTCTTGCTACCATAATATATATCAAATATTGATCCCAGGGATTTCTTACTTCTCAGTACATCTGGTTTTCTAGAGTGCTTTCCAGGCAATAAAAGTACTGTCTTCCAAGAAGAAATAATGTCATTAAAGTTGCCTCCCCACTTCCCCTCCCCCCCTCCCCGGTCAATAAAACACGTTTATTGACGTGATTTTTCTTTAACCCTCTGATGATGTCGTGCTGTACCCCTGAAATCAAAAGGAATTTAGCTGTTAGGTATTGTAGATTCCTTTATTTTTCATATTTGTTCAAGAGCTTTTATAATGCATCTTAACTTGCATTATTTGTGGACTTAATATATGATTCACTAATGACTGAAGTGTATCAGGTTTTAAAGTATTCTACTCAGTTCCTTTTCAACAACACCTCTATTATCTTTGTAGGTCTTTCTCAACATAACTGTTACATTGAGATTTTTAATTTTCTGACATATAATTAAATGTCAAAGAAGTTCTTAATAAAATTGCTCTATTCCTTTCCTTCTGAAATTGCCTGTGAGGGAGCTTGAAGTACATAATTTCATGTTATATGATATATGCGTACAATGCATTTATGCCAGCAATTCCAGAGAGCCCAGGTGCTTATGTAGCAAAAGCTTAAAAGTCAATACCCTGTCTTCCTTGGCATACCACTGGCCTCTGCCAGGGACTAAATCCTGTCAATTTGTTCTTTGCCTGTATTGAGTGTGTAGGACTTCACGTCCCCCACTCTAGTTACTTTCATAAATATGTTTATATATTTACAATACATTTACAAAGAAACAGCTCATGTGGGAAGAAAGATTGTAAGGTCCTTGACTGCTGCTTACCAGTGGATCCTATGATTTCTTTTATCTTTGTCTTTGTTCTATTTTACTGTAAATTGAAGGATGACTTGTAGGAGAGTCACACACAACACAGACTGGTACCTTCCTAACTATGGCCTGTGGGGAGAGTTGCTGGATTTTGAGAGGTATGATGAGACATTAATTTTCTTGAAGTGATTTTTTTTTTTTCCATTGAATATGATTTTTAATTTGTGGTGAGGCTAGTCTCTAAACTCTGCAATGTTGTGAAAACCAAAATTAGTCTGTGGTTTTATACTTGTTTTGAGACTTCCAGTTCTTTCATGTCTTTTTTGGCCAGTTAATAGCCCTGTTCTAAACACAGCTTTTTCCTTGATCTCTTTCATGAAACTATGACAAGCAAGGAACAAAGTTCATCAATTTGACCATACAGAGATCTTATTTGCATGCTACTTTAGCTTCACTGTTACTATGCACCTGAAAATTGGACATTTTTTTCCTAACTGCAGAAAGGAATTTTTTTTAAACATGAGCGATAGACTTCATGCTGCTCTTGAAAATGCAGCTTCATCTTTCTAGTGAGCTGCCTAATACATTTTGCTGTGAAAGTTCCATCCTTCCCCTTATTACTGCACACAAAGTAATTATTTTCAGTTTAGCTTGACAGGCTGGTAAAAATAAGCCATTTTAGGAGAGCTGAAGTTTTGTCGATATTCCATCCAGCTCTGCACTGAATCATCAATCCCAAGAGCATGGAGACATTCCACAGAAATGTCACACAGACCTTCTGGCATATTAATAAGGAAGCAGCAATGAGCTTTCAGTAAGGTTCATTTTAGAGTTGTTCTTCAGCTTGGGATAAAAACTCTTAGCATTCGGTAATGGAACAGTTTAAGCAAAACCATTATAAAGGTAAGGATACAGTCCAGACTTGGGCTATTGCAGTCATGAGGTGGAGGGGACCCTTGCCTCTAGTGATGTGTTTGTATTGTGGATTAGTTTAATTACAATCACACTTATTTCCCTAGATTTTACAAGCTGGTTGTAGTAAAAACCCTAAGTCTACCCATATTCTAACAAATATAAGGCTTTTCCTATTGTGAGATGGTGATTTTTAATTTACTGCATACTTAAGCATTGGTATATCTTGTTAATATTCTAAAGTCTTTTTCCTTCAGATTTTCTTTGAAGCAAGACTTGTCTTTATTTGGGAATTTTTGCCACAGATCAACCCTGAGAAATAAACAAAAAGTAAATACTATACTTCCAGAAACAATAACCTGCAGGGAAGTAGGTTAAACATTAGATAGCTGAAATGGCTGTTACATTTATTTTTCAAAGTACTGAGAATATTACAGAATGCAATGCAAAAATCCCTCCTGTTCAGGTATCATTAAAGTTGAATATCTAAAAATAAAAGTAGGAAATGGAAATGGGAAGGTTAGCAGAGCGAGTGCAATACAGCCACATTATATTTCCTCCTGGTTTACTACTTAAAAAGTACAAGAGAAGATACTGTTAAACTCTTACGCAAATTCTCTGGGAATAAGAAAAAGTTAAATCATCTCCCTTTGTTCTAACAACTGATGGTTTGTCTTTAACACATGGAAGTTTTAAAAAATTTTTATAATTTCTAACTTGTGAAATTTATTGCTGCAACGTATCTAAAATTAAGGGGTTTATCAGATTTCAGTGAATATATTTGATGTGTTTTTACAGCATACATGATAATTCAAAGTTAAAATATTATGGTGAATGATAAAGCAAAAAAATCCCAGGAAAGGTTGACTGCTCTTTTCTCCTTTTCCCACCCATCTGAAAACTGCAAGATGTCTAAAAGCAGTGTTAACCAGACTAGGCTATAGATCAGGCCCAGTGTGCATTTAGTACTCTCTAGATGCATAACTACAAAATTTAGTACTCTAGGTGCATATTCTACAAATACATAACCCAGCATTTGGCCTGAAGCCTTGTGATAGAATGGTTTGGACTGGAAGGGACTTTAATGATCTACTCCAATCCCCACCTCACAGGTAGGGACATCTTTCAGTAGTCCAGGCTGATCAAAGCTCCATCCCACATGACCTCAAACACTTTCAGGGTTGGGGCATCCACAGCTTCTCTGGGCAACTGCATTGAAAGACTGCAATGACCAACTCTCTCAGCCTTTCTTTATAGCAGAGGTGTTCCAGCCCTCCCAGCATTTTTATGGCCCTCCTCTGGACCTGCTCTAGCAGTTCCTTGTCTGTCTTGTTCTGGGAACCCCAGAGCTGGATGTAGGACTCCAGGTGGGTTGGGATGGAATAGAGGGGTCGAATCACCTCTCTCACCTGCTGGCCACGTTTCTTTTTATGCAGCTCAGGATATGATGCGGCTTTCTGGGCTGCAAGTGCACATTACCAGCTCATGTCTGATTTTCCATCCACCAGTATCCCCAAGTCCTTTTCTGTAGTGCTGCTCTCGATTCCTTCATCCTCCAGTCTGTATTGATATTGGGGGTTGTCCCAACCCAGGTGCAGGACACCCCACGCTTGGCCATGTTGAACTTGATGATGTTCACACAGGCCTACTCCTTAGGCCTGTCAGAGTCCCTGTGGGTGGCATTCCATCCCTCTTGCATTTCAACTGCTAGATACAACTCAGCATCATCCACAAAGTTGCTGGAGGTGCACTCAATTCCACTATGTTGTTAATAAAGACATTGAAGAGTACTGGACCCAGTATGGACTCCTGAGGGACAGTGCTTGTTACTGATCTCCATTTGGGCATAGAGCTATTGACTGTAACTTCGGGTGCAGCCATCCAGACAGTTCCTTATCTGTTGAATAGTCCATCCATCAAACCCATATCTCTCCAATTTAGAGACAAGGATGTTGTGTGAACCACGTCAAAGGTATCAAGCAAAAGCAAGTGCGGTGAAATTGTGAGGTCGCCACAAATAACAGCAGAATGACCANTAATGATCTACTCCAATCCCCACCTCACAGGTAGGGACATCTTTCAGTAGTCCAGGCTGATCAAAGCTCCATCCCACATGACCTCAAACACTTTCAGGGTTGGGGCATCCACAGCTTCTCTGGGCAACTGCATTGAAAGACTGCAATGACCAACTCTCTCAGCCTTTCTTTATAGCAGAGGTGTTCCAGCCCTCCCAGCATTTTTATGGCCCTCCTCTGGACCTGCTCTAGCAGTTCCTTGTCTGTCTTGTTCTGGGAACCCCAGAGCTGGATGTAGGACTCCAGGTGGGTTGGGATGGAATAGAGGGGTCGAATCACCTCTCTCACCTGCTGGCCACGTTTCTTTTTATGCAGCTCAGGATATGATGCGGCTTTCTGGGCTGCAAGTGCACATTACCAGCTCATGTCTGATTTTCCATCCACCAGTATCCCCAAGTCCTTTTCTGTAGTGCTGCTCTCGATTCCTTCATCCTCCAGTCTGTATTGATATTGGGGGTTGTCCCAACCCAGGTGCAGGACACCCCACGCTTGGCCATGTTGAACTTGATGATGTTCACACAGGCCTACTCCTTAGGCCTGTCAGAGTCCCTGTGGGTGGCATTCCATCCCTCTTGCATTTCAACTGCTAGATACAACTCAGCATCATCCACAAAGTTGCTGCAGGTGCACTCAATTCCACTATGTTGTTAATAAAGACATTGAAGAGTACTGGACCCAGTATGGACTCCTGAGGGACAGTGCTTGTTACTGATCTCCATTTGGGCATAGAGCTATTGACTGTAACTTCGGGTGCAGCCATCCAGACAGTTCCTTATCTGTTGAATAGTCCATCCATCAAACCCATATCTCTCCAATTTAGAGACAAGGATGTTGTGTGAACCACGTCAAAGGTATCAAGCAAAAGCAAGTGCGGTGAAATTGTGAGGTCGCCACAAATAACAGCAGAATGACCATTTCCTGAAGACTATTGCAGAGACCTGAGTAATGTTTTCCATCCTGTGGCCACCTAGGAACTCAATGCTAACTGAGTTGAGTAGGAAATCTTAGGGCAAGTATTCAAGATCATGCAGATACAACTACAGTTGTAATATGCTATGAACCGTTCTTGTCTCAGATGGCACCAACTTGCTAATCAAAAGCATGGGAGAGATGACTTTTGTTATCAGATTATTCCATAATGGCAAACTGCCTTGACTTCCTTTCACTAGCTTTGCAATTGCTGTGATTAAGGACAGCTTACCTGGGCTGTATTTACAAAACAAACAACAACAAAAAAAAACAAAACCAAAAAATTAACTTAGAAGTTTAAACTATTTATTGCTTGCTTTCCAAGCTGCATAGCTTCAATTTTATTGTTGCTTTGATGTCTGGATCTCTAGGTTATCTGTTTTTGGCTTGGCCCTTTAATTGTGGAAGAAACTGAAGCTGAGTCAAAGAAAGAATGTACATTAATAGAATAGACCTGCTAGTTACATTTTTTTCCAGGTCACTTGCTATGTAGGACTTGAAAAAAGTGCAAAGCTGCTCTGTTTTTATTTATGTGTAACTTACTAGGAGATACACAAACTCTGATGTCAAACGTAAGGTTGAACAAGACCTAAAGGTAAGAAAGAAAAATGTATTTTTCCCCATCTCTTTTTCTTCATACTAAGAAAATGACCTCTGTTGTTAGACATTAGGTCTTGTAAATTATTTTATCTTTTTTACAGCATAAAAGTGTTCAAATCTAATTTCCTTTTATAATTGTGCTAAGTGTAGGCTCTAGTTCTTTGAACATAAATAAATATACTAATCTCTTACTATTAAGAAAATAAGTCTTCTAATTTGATGTTTTGAGTGTATGTCAACAACAAAATTAATTTGGAATTCTCAGGGCACATGTAATGATTTGTCCATAATGTGATTTGAGTATATAGTATGAAACAGACTGTATGTCCATTTTTTAACTGCAAGATCATATTACTCCAATAAAATGTATATTAATCTAATATACATGGTAGTATAATAAATCCTGTATGCTACTGAGAAGTACAAGCATTAATTTTTTCTATACATCTTAAAAACTTAGCAGCAGGCAGCAATAGCAACATTATAATATATTGATGACAGATGTTGCATCTGTTCTTCTCCGAAGGTTACGCAAAGTAGTGAACAGATGAATTTAAAAGTCATGTGCTATCTAAGAGTAATGTGTTGCTATATAAAGAGACAAGAAATCTTATATGAAATCTTATATTTTAATCTCTTAGAATTAATTTCATTCAACCATAATTTCTCTGAAGTGAAGCATATCTGATTAGCAAGGAACAGATCTCTGGAATATTTACTAAGTTATTTTTTTATAAGGCAAAATATCTGGATAACTTAGAATATGCTAGAATCAGAAGGTATGGGTTGCTTCTGAAAACAAGCAGTAGGACTGATGCAGTTTCATATCTAACTCGAAGAAGCTATACCTGAAAGTAGTTACCTCTTTTTAGGATCTGAGAAGTGAACTAGAGCTAACTAACCGACCAAACACATTACTAAGTTCAATTATGCAAAGACAGGTACATTTTAAAGATATGCAAGAAAAAACGGAAAATAAATGTCAGTTAAGTGTCATAATTAAATATATTGAATAGTTGCTAAAGTTATTTTAAAATTTTCCTGAAAGACAGGAAAACATTTCAATTCCCCATGAATTTGTGGCACCATTTTTGTTAATTCTACTCTTGTACTCCATTATTCTCTTTTTATATAGATCAGCTCAATCTTCACTGGGTAAAACTTTGCCAAACTGAAAGTAATGGCAATATAGAAAGAACTAAAAGGGCAAGGCAAAGGCCTGGCTTCTTCCTGTAGTAGGGGAGGAGAGATATTCTGCATTTCCCCAGTTTTAGTTCCTGAGTATCGATATACTTCTATATCCTCCAAACCCCATGGTTTAAGTATTTTTCTCAACAAGAAGGATGAAATAGAAGCTGCTGACTTTCAGCTGATTTTTATTATTATTATTATGATCACATTTCTTTCTGTGAAAGGATGGATTGGAGTAAACTTTTCAGTCTAATGAAAGAGAAAATACTAGTACTTACATTCTGAAACACTCATTGTATCCTAACCTTATTTATAAAGAAAATCTGAGGACCTACTTTAAACTTAGCAAGCATAATTGGGTTACTGATATTATCCTTAACAAAGCTATTTTAAGAAACCAGAGCTGATCTGTTCTGGCTTGCTTTCTGTGAAGGGCTACACCGTTCCTTGCATTAGCAGTCACTTTACTTCCAAAAAAGTAATTCCCTGTGCAAAAGGTCTCCCTTCCTTTCCCATCTCCAGTGCGTTAAATTCTGATTAAGTTGTCCTTCAGAAAAGCCACAAAGGCAGAAACAGAGAGATTTTGCTTCATAGACTGGAAAAGGGTGATTTTTCTTGCTTCGGTGACTTTTCTGGACTTGTGTAGTGGAGAAAATATGTTTATGAGGAGAAGAAAATTGGTAGCACTCTTCTTGCTGTTTTTGGGAGATTCTGAAACATCTTGGGTTCTTTCTCTACTGTGGGTCCCAAAATTTATTTTTGAAAGCCCTGAAAAATGCTTAAAAGAATGGATGTTTGATTCTTCAGAAAATGAGTGAATATGAGACTAAGAAATGCCTGCCAAAATAGCATTATATTTTCTGAAGTGAGCAGAACAGGGTGGAAAAAAAAAAAAAAGAAAAAAAGAGAGAGAGAATCAATAACATGAAGACTTAGGTTTTAGCTGCTAGAAGGATCATTTTAGGTATTGCTACCTCTGCGGTAGCCAATGATATTTTTCACTTACAACATTGCAAATATAGAGAGAAACAAGCTGAAAGGAGCAGGGAGGAAGCTCTCTGCATTGATACAGAGAAAAACCTTAAATGGCTTTGATAGAACCGCTATGGTGCACCTTGCTATACCAAAACATTTCCAAGCAAAAGCTAATTATTGATCAGTGTGTTTGTCTAGTGGTGCCAGCTGCTGAAAGATAGAAGAGAAGCAAAAAAAGGCTAAAGAGGTGAAACAGGAGGAGGCAGTTGGAGGTACAAAGATTGTTTGTAAAAGATATGAAGGCCAGAAGGAACTTCACTGATAACATTATCTGACAAACTACATAAATAAAGGTAAATAGAGTGCCTGAAGGGCACATGAATTTGAATTAGTAAATTTTGTTTTCTTAAGGACACATACTTGTGAGAAATAACCCAAATGGAATGCTATGTGTAGTATGTAGTAGCCATATGAGTTCCTCATTAGTATTTCAGATTTGAAGATACTGGTTTGAAATTTCTGTCACAATGGAACAAGTTTGTCTTTCTTTTGCTTCTTCCTAAGGCCCTCATATAAAAATGATTGATTAAAATGATTTGATCTGAAATACACAGAGTTTCCATTTCCTGATGATCCTATGACAAACTTTAAACCCTTCCCAAAAAAACTCTAGGCATAACTGATGAATTGCCTCAGATATGTGGTCTAGCCAACCTATGTTCGTACTTCTGATGAGACTAAGTGATTCAGAGGTAGATGATTGCAAGGAATGTTAACTGTCTTGAACTGGTTAATGGTGTAACTGTTACCAAGATTTAACTTGGAATATGCTATGCAGGAGTAGTAATGGTGGGAAAAGGAAGAGTCTCTTTTTAAAATATATCCATGTTGAAACATGTTAAACAGATGTAGTGCTCAATGTTATCTGCATCTCCTGAATGTATGTTTCTGTGATATTTCATGATCATTCCATGGGTTAGGTACTGTGTAAAAATGTATTTTCTTTTTGTTTCATGGTGTTCCTAGTCTTATATTGAGAGATTATATATTTAGCTACCCTGGTTTTTATATTTGTGTTGCATCTTTACTGTTCCTTTTGTAAAAGCAAGACTTTCAAACTTGTGGATCATTTTTTGTACTTCATTGAGCTTTGGCAAAAAACTAACAGATCAGGTGTTCTTAATGCATCTAATTCTTGGCTGTGATTTTCCAGTACTGGGTGTTGATAATACATAACAAAGCAAGCACAGTGATTTTTCTTTCTTGTGCCCCGCTGCTCAGTATGCCATTAGGTGATTTCTGAGCCAGAGGCTGCTTCTCGACATTGTATTTAATAGCCACCAATAGGTCTACTCTTCTTTAGTTTATCTAGCCCATTTTGTAATTGTTCACACTTATGGCCTGTACAGCATCATCCAGCATTGAGGTCTGTTGTGTATTGCCACAGAAAAGTACTTTTGCTGATTTGTTCTAGACTTGCTTCCTCACTGTTTCATTGTGTTCGCCCTTTTATTCTAAGCTCACATCAAATTGTATGTGCTAATTTTACCTTTTTATTAAGGTTCTTTCTGAAATGTAAGTAGCCTGAACTGAGTGAAGACAGAAGAAGTTGTATAATGAATTTGTATTATTTCCATTACGGTTTCTGTCAGTGCTCTTAGAGTAAAACAACTGGTGTTCTTACTGCAGCTGAACATAAAGCAGATGTTTACATTGAGGTGTTACTTTATCCCAGGACATTAGATTCACAACACCTGATGGTCTTCATTGATGTAAGGAGAAAAGACAAAAGAAATACAAGTGAGATAGTGTTTGCACGAAGGAGAGGAACACAGAGAAGGTCTAGCATTGCTATGATTGCGAAGTAGGCACTTGCCTCCTAATTTCTTTTCTCCCTGCAAGTCTGCATTTGGCTGTTATCTTTGGCAGCATTTGAATCCCTAGATGCCTAAACAGTTTGATGCTGGTGAATTGTAGTATGAGACTGAGTGGCAGCTGATCACAGATGGCATTCTCAGTCTTGGTGGTGAGGTACAATATAACACAACATGTAATTTGTAAATCCACCTAGAAGGGCAGATTATTTCCTTTGAGATTCCTGATGTCCTTGTACTCCAGTACAGTCTTTCACTGGTCTGTGGTATTTCTTCATCCTCCTAAGTATTTGTCTACCATATCTTCAGTTGCCACTGCGTCAGTTCAAAATGTTACTTTCACTTTTCCCCTGCCTGCATTTACCAGTCAGAGAAAATAGTGCTGCTTAGCTTTGTCCATGAATCCAAAACTATTCTGTAGGAAGTATATGCAGCACTTGGGATTGCAGTTTGAGACCAATCAGTTTCGTCTCAGAAACTATCAGTGTTTGAGATGTAACAGAGCAACACAGCATAGCTCCTTGTGATAACACCCCTGCCATATTTCCTGCAATAATGGTCCTTGAGCAGTCCACATCTGTCGGGGGACAATAGCACAGACATATTTCCTTCAATAATGGTCCTTGAGCAGTCCACATCTGTCGGGGGACAATAGCACAGACTAGAGATGGAGAAGGGCAATCACCTGAAGGATGCAGGCCAACATAAGAAATTGGCCTTCCCTGGTTTACAGACAAATTACGGAAGACTCCAACCAGAACTCCTCCACTGGGTAAACCACACTAAATGTCATCTCTAGCAGTATCCCTGGCATTTCATGAGATCCAGTTCCTCACATAGTAGTGAGATTCTTTTTTGACAGCATGATGCAGTTGTCGTGGTTACAAAAGACGCAGCTGCTAAATACAAAATATCAGAAAAAATGGAAACGGAGAAAAGGTGACCAGCTAGAGTAGATAAAATGATTTGTATGTCAGGGAGAAATAAAGGGAATGGGGACAGCAACTAGGGAATTAAGCAGGAAATAAAAGCAAGAGGAAAGGAAGTCCAAAGGTAAATATCCAGAGAAGGGTAATCCAGGAGCAGACCCCATGGGAACTTGATATGCTTACGTTTGTAATTAATGAAAAGCCTTCAAAGAGTAGTCTGGAAACAATATTTCCAATGAAAGTCCATTTTGGCCTGTTCTCTTTGAAACTTTGCCCATTATATACTAGGACAGAATGAACTGTGGAAGAAATGTGTTCTGATACTGAGGAGCAGGCGGTGACTTTCCCCCCAGATAATCCATAGTGGCATGGGTGAAGAATAGAGCTCACTATGTGATGCAGGAAAGGAGATTTGCATAGCGCACTCCTAACTGTGTGCCACCTCCTGTTGATGTTTTGGCCAAGTGGCATTTTAAATCACTGTTTTTCGAAACAGTGATTTTTTTTTTATTTTTTTTTTTTAAGTTGATGAAAGCTAATTCAACCTTTTGTTGTAGTAAAAAGTAAGGAAAAGAGTATTTGAGATAATAAAGTGAGCCTTATAGCCTGATGTGAATTAATGTCATAGTGATTCCCTGATCAGGTGGGTTGGAATCTTCAATTAATTCCTGCAGTAGGATGGGAAATCAGGTTTCCATGGCTACTGAGCCAGAAGCAGCACTGACACGCACAGGAAATGGAAGCTTAGTTTCTCTACAGCTACTTCTTAAGGAGGGTTGACTCTCCCCACCCCTATCTACTTAGAAAATTGTGCAAGTGATGCAAGGGATTTGCAAAATTTTAAGCTAGAATTAGGAATAAACCAAAGTATATTAAAACCTAGGGGGGGGAAAGTCTGTAGTCTAATGAACTTCTGAAAATCACTGAGAATGACAGCAAGTCCTTCTGTAAGGACAGACTTACAACCAAGAATGTAGTAAGAGTGAAGGGCCATAGGTGGTTTTAATAGAGCTGTTGTTCATCTGGGTGATTGCAGCAATGTGTATATTAGGACTTCTGAAAGCAAATGGGGGTGGGGGAGAAGTGAATACCTGCAAATTAAGAAATCTGCTATTATCTGACAGACTTATCTCTTAGGAAATGCATCCAGGAACTTTAAATAGGTGAAAAAAAATATTCCTTCTCTTCAGTTTTTAGATTAAAAAAAATACAGTATGGTTAAGACTGTATTAAATGCTGGGTCATGCACTTGGCACAGCTTGGACAGGTGGCTGTTCACACTTCAGAGTTATCAGCTCGCTTCTCAGAGTGATCCTGTGGGACCAGGCACAGTTCAAGTGAGTCAAGCAGTCCAGGGACTGGTCTCTAACAGTCTGGACAAATCCATCTTGTTTTCCTTTAGAGGAAGAACAGAGGATGGAGGTGGAAGGAACATGTACGCATACCAAGTGCCATGCCACTCTCTCTCTAGAGAGGCCTTGGCCTACTTTATTTGCCAGAGTGACTGTGGTTATTGCAGTTACTGCATGGTGTCCTGCAATTTTCTGCTGCCCTTTGCCAACACAGATTGAGCAGGTTAGAGATCTGCCTTAGAATTTCTTTTTGTATTCTGGCGATGTTTAGGCAAGTAAAAAAAAAAAAACCCTAAAATATATCTCTAGTGATGTACTATAGTGTATGAATGTGTGTGCATGATTATATCTACGACACTTGAGCATGTCCTAGCATGAGATAGGAAGCTGACTAATGGAAAAGATACCTGTGAACAAGAGACCTTTTTCAAACAGAAGTGCACGTGGAAGGGTACTGTGTCTGTGTCTGAAGAGGGTGGTTGTTGTGAAGTGGAAGTCAATTAATTGCTTCTGCAGAGTGAGGTGGAATCTCCCTTCACTACTGTGATTTAGTTATCAGCCAGTGTCACTCGAGAAGAAATTTTTATCTCCTGAATTCTCGTTAGAGGCTTGAGAGAATATGAGATAGATTGCTGTAATAACACTTTTTTT
>VWZY01000155.1:229463-242533 GCA_013399075.1 Chloroceryle aenea
AAGGATCTGGGGCTGCACTGTGTGGGGATGGCTTGTGAAGCACTGGCAGCAGCTGTAGTGGCTGCTAGAAGTAATCTCTGTTCCTCTCTTTTCAGACACTTTTCCTGAAATCCCCCTGAATAACGAGAAAACCCTGCCAGAAACCAGCTATCCCAACCAAACAACACGACTGCCACCAATTACCTACACGGGGCGCTTCTCCCTAGAACCGGCCCCCAACAGTAGCAACACCTTATGGCCAGAACCCCTCTTCAGCCTCGTCAGTGGTCTGGTGGGCATGGCTAATGCACCTCCCACCTCTACGCCTTCCTCCTCCTCCTCATCCTCCTCCTCTTCGCAGACCCCCCCTCTGAGCTGTTCTGTCCAAGCCAGCGAGAACAGTCCAATTTATTCAGCTGCACCAACTTTTCCCAATTCCAGCTCTGACATTTTCCCTGAACCGCAGACCCAGTCCTTTCCTAACCCTTCTGGAGCCCCCATCCAGTATCCACCTCCAGCTTATCCAGCTGCTAAAACTAACTTTCAGGTGCCAATGATCCCGGATTACCTCTTCCCTCAGCAACAGGGTGAGCTCAGTCTTGTTCCGGCTGATCAGAAGCCTTTCCCAGCCCTTGAGAACAGAGCACAGCAACCTTCTCTCACACCACTGTCCACTATCAAGGCATTTGCTACTCAGACTGGCTCCCAAGAGTTGAAGACCCTCAACACTAACTATCAGTCCCAGCTGATCAAGCCCAGCAGGATGAGGAAATACCCAAACCGTCCCAGCAAGACCCCTCCTCATGAACGACCCTATGCTTGCCCAGTGGAGTCCTGTGACCGGAGGTTCTCGCGGTCTGATGAGCTAACACGGCACATCCGCATCCATACAGGACAGAAACCATTCCAGTGCCGCATTTGCATGCGCAACTTCAGCAGGAGCGACCATTTGACTACGCACATCCGCACACACACAGGAGAGAAGCCATTTGCCTGTGACATTTGTGGCAGAAAGTTTGCCAGAAGTGATGAGAGGAAGAGACACACTAAAATCCACCTTAGGCAGAAAGACAAGAAAGCAGAAAAGGCAGCTCCGGTCTCGACTGCTTCCCCAATTCCTGCCTATTCATCCTCTGTGACTACATCCTACCCTTCCTCCATCGCCACCACTTACCCTTCACCAGTGCGCACAGTGTATTCCTCTCCCACTCCCTCTTCCTATCCCTCCCCTGCACACACCACATTCCCATCTCCTTCTATAGCAACCACTTACCCTTCTGGCACTTCCACTTTTCAGACCCAAGTGGCCACCTCCTTCTCATCGCCAGGGGTCACCAACAACTTCGGTTCACAGGTGACCTCAGCACTTTCAGAAATGACATCAGCCTTTTCTCCAAGGACAATTGAGATTTGCTGAGATTACCTTCTGGAATGGGAAAATTCATCTTTTCCATTGGTATTATCAGATATGGAGTCTCCAGCTACTCCCCCAACACCAAACGTTGCAAGGCTATTTAACTTTTCTTTAAACTTCAGCTGCCTGAAACAACTGCCATTTAAGTTTTCCACCTCTGTTGAATGACTTAATTTGCATGGACTGTGGATATAAGTTCAGTATAATTTTCCCCGTAAACAGTAGTCTTTTATTAGGAAGAAAGGATTTTCAATTAAGTATGTAGCTGATGTAAATTGTACATGTGCCATGGTTTTGCTTTCCTTTAGGTACTATTGATGTGAAAAATCTTTGCATATCCATATTGTATTATTTGGAGTTTGCAGGGGCATAGTTTGTAAATGTTAATTCTATTTCAGTGACAATGCTGTAATTAGTTTCAAACTTCTTTGGGAACAGCACTTAATGTATTTGAGCATGTTAGCGTGATGCTATGTAAATATCACCTGATGAGACACTCACATGTGGCAGAAGTTAATGTTTTTAAAGTTACACGTCTTGGTGCCTTTTTTGGTGAAGCCTTGCTGACATCATGCATTTATGTGAATGGATGCTTTGCATCTTGCCTTAAAGCAAAAGGGATGTTACTCAAAGAATGTAAGGGAGAGCAGGGAATGGGTGGGGAGGGGAGCACGAAAAAGCCCCGGGGAACAGAATGTAAGCAAAAAACAAACAAACAAACAAACAAAAACAAACCCCACACCTTTCAAAGTCTATTTTTGTTACAAAAATGTAAAAATATATATATATTCAGGAGTTGGAATGTTGTAGTTACCTACTGAGTAGGCAGCATTTTTGTATGTTATGAACATGCGGTTCATTATTTTGTGGTTTATTTTTACTTTGTGTTTGTTAAAATGAAAGTGACTGTTTGGCTTCTAAATACATCGAATGCGCTTTCCTGCCAATGGGATATTTGGTGTACAATACCCTTCAGAAAAAAAATAAATAAAATATCAAATCATGCAGACTTCTACATTTTCCTTTAAGTTGCTACATAGGAAGCCTGTGCTGCAGCAACCCTAACTACTTGAGTGACTGGGAAATAATAAGTGCTGCTTGTGTCCTGGAGAAATACCTGCTTAAAGAAAGGATGGGAGGCCAATGACTTTTAAGTCCAGATGCTTGCAAAGGCATGGATGGAGCACAAATGTCCTCTTGCACTTTTGAAGTAGCCACAATTCCTGTTTTCTGGATTCCCTTGAATCCTAATTTTAGGATGAAACATGGTTCTCTTAGTGCTGAAAATGAGGTTTGAAAATCAAAATGGTAATGTTTAGGCTTGTGAGGAGCTGGGATGTAGATACAGGCCTTGATGAATCCCACCCTGTTGTCTCTCAGACAAGACTATCCTTGGTAGGCTGGGGAAAGCTGCAGGGAAGGGCCAATGCTGCTTTGTCTCTGTGCTGATTTGTGCCTGCAGTGCCAGGTGTGGTTTGCAAGCTGCTAACAGTGACTTTACAGCTGTTCCTGCTGGGCTGTTTCAGAGAAAAGCACTAGGTCTTCTCAACCCAAGGGACTCCAGCCGAGGCAGATTGACCGGACAAACTAAATATCTGGCTTCACCCTGTCTGAGCATGTAACCAGTGTCAGAAGCCACAGAATCCTCTTATGGGAGATGAGACAACGAAGAAGGGCCTTCAAATATGATGCTTCAAAGAAGAAAACAAATAACTTTATATAAAACTAACCATATTTTTTTCCCCCACCTCCAGTTCCCGAAGTCAACAGCAAAATAAATACTTGGAGTCAGCCCAAACCCATGCTGATCTGTGGGCATTGCTCTGTTCAGATGTTTAAAATGAACAGAAAAGACAATTTCAACTGAAAGGGACCTAGGTTCTACAATGATTGTTTAGTCCAACTGCCCCACTTCTGAGCTGATCAAAAGTTGAAGCGTGTTATTAAGGGCGTTGTCCAAATGCCTCTTAAACACTGACAGGCTTGAAGAATTGGCCACCTTTCTAGGATGCCTGTTCCATTCGACCATCCTCTCAGTAATGTTTCCTAATGTCAACTCTGAACATCCTCTAATGCAGCTTTGAACCATTCCCACACATCCTGTCACTGGGTACCAGGGAGCAGAGCTCAGTACCGCCTCCTCTTCACTGCCGTCTTTCCAAGCTAGTCTCTGCTATCTCCTGGTCAAGCCTTCTGGAATTGTGATTGTGCTAAAAAGTGATCAAGTGGGTTCTCACGCAAAGCATGATGAGCCTGAGGGTGCCCCAGGTTCTCCAGAGCACTTACAGAAATGAGCAGCTATGATAACTGCCACATCTAAAGAGACAGCAAAGAAGATAGGTGCACTTTAGTGCATGGTGTGCAAATTGACCAAGTCAAGCAGTGTAGCAGGGTTACCAAAGCACTGTTTCTAGCAGTAGGGCATGTCTCAAACATATATGGCTATGCATCTCTGCACAGAAGACTGGTTTGTGGGTGCCACGCAGCAGTTCAAAGGAGACAGTGGGTTCTGCAAGGCCCCTCTAGCTCAGAAAAACACTGGTCCTACAAACCCCATGCTTTCCCTATTTTGTGATGGCAGACTCTTTCAACTTGTGGAGGCCTATAGAAATCCACTTTAATGCTCTCCCCCCTCCTTGGTCATCTCCTTAGGCCTTCTCTTGAGTGTGCTGTAGTTTCCCTTTAAATGGAGTAAGTCTGGCCTCCCAGAGCTGTGGGCATTGGTCACAGGCACTCCACAGGTATCAGTGTTCAACTGTAGGGATGTTCAGAGGCACCGAAGCAGGTATGTAGGGTTACTGTTGGACTCCTGGTAACCCTGACTCAGAAAGCAGTATAGCCAGCAGCTTTGAGGAAAGGGCTCAGTGCCTGTGCACTGTAGCCTGTCTGTAACAGTCTGCAAGCTGGCAAACAACACTTCCTGTCCAGCTGGGGGGGGTCACGTGTCTGAATTGCATCTCATTGCAGAAGGCTCTACAGTACTATGGAGCCTCCGGTTTGGAAGAAAAACATTTTTAAAATGGTAAAAACTGCTGATGTATGCCATCCAGAGCCACTTTGATGCCAATACCCTTTGGTGTAACTTTCTAGAAAGTGCTCATAATTTAACATTTGGCATTTCTTCTACATTGTAGTAACTCGTGCTTTGCATTTATCATGGCTTTCATCCCATAAAATGAAAGCAGAGTTCAGGGCTGAGAAAGCATTGGTTGTACATTTTCTTCAAGGTCTTTTAATTCGCTGACGGTCTTAAAATTCTGACGATTCTTAAAAAGTTCACTCCTACTCTAATTAGGAGGGTAAGTCTGTCTCAAGGAGGCTGTTCCCAGGGAAACAGTGGGTGTTGCCATTAGCCGGGGAAACCCCTCGCCCTCACGGCAGCAGAAGGCCCGAAGGCATGCAGGAAGTGCAGCGGGGAGCGAGGCTTTTCCAGTCACCGGCAGAAAACCCATTTGCCTGAATTAAACCTCAGCTGTCTGCTCCAGAGCTGACCAGAGCGACAGGAACGGCCATGCGTCAGCGCTGGCGCTGGCCCAGCTGCGATCGGGGGGCNTTACTGCGGAGTAGGCTCCTCCCCAGGGTGTCTGGTGGACTCCTCGCCAGGGCTGGGCTGGCCTGGCAATGGGCCCTGCACTAGCTAGAGGCGGCCTGATTCGCGGCACCGGGCAAGTGAAGCCTCCGCTCTGCCCTGGGCGGAGCAGCGGGCCGGGGGCCTTTCGGACCCTTGCTGGGGCCTTTGGCCGCGTCGCTGGGCAGCCGCGGCTGGGCGCTACCACCTGAGGGCTGCGCTTCCAAGGACCGTTGGAGGGCAGGCCGGCCCTTGGCGCTCTCTCGATGCTGGTTGCTGTTGCGCTCTCTTTATTAGGGACCGAGTCGCTCTCTCTACAACGCCTCCGAAATAGGTAGGATGTAGGTTTAACCTGGGGAGTACTGAGGAGACCAGTACCCTTGTCCACCCAGGCTCTTCCTTTGTGCAGCCCTTTCATAAGTTGCTGTGAACGCGAGGATATGTGGCCAGTCCTTGCCTAGGCTGTTTTGTGACTTAATTAATACTGATTTTACACTAGAAAAACTGATTGTTCGTTTTTTTTTCCCTTTACAAATAAGGAGATAAAAATTAGTTCAGACATACTTAAAGAACCCGTAATATACTGTGTGGCCTGTTGCATTGTGATCTGTTATGTTCTGGAGGTGATGCTGGAGATCCCATACAACGCAGGGGAAATGCAACTGTTAAAGCTGTTTGTGTTGTGACCATGATGGAATAGGTCATGGGCCGTGGCTGGCTGAAGGTGGAAGACTTAAGGAGAACAAAGGGCTGTAGGCAGAGACATGGGAGTGAAGAAATATGTTTCCTCTGGGATTTTCACTGGTACAGGTCTGGACCACAGGGGACTGATTTTTGTGCTTCTGAGCAAGACTTTAAGTATACTCAATAAAGATAACTTTGTAGACGGTAAACTAGTAGTTGAGTACTGAAGGTGATCTGAGCTGCAATAGCTGTCCTTAAAAGAGCCTGCCCCAAGCACACTCTTACCGTTGCTGAGTTTCACTAAAGCTGGATGGAGTGGTTGAAAGCTAGCTCATGAAGAATGTCTTTGCCCATTTCTAAAGCAAACTGTTAACTAGGGCTAGGGTATTTGTTGATTTTTGTTTGTTTGATTGATTGATTGTAAGTGGCTGTTAATTAAAAAAAAATAAATCATCTAACTGTGGCCTAATAGATTCAAGAATTCTCAAGACGTATGAGGAGAGATAATATATTTATAAAGAGGGCTTGGCTCTCTTATTCCTGAGCTAAACATTCCATGTTTTTTACCTGTGTATGTTATCTGAATGCAATCCTACTAACTACTAGTTAGACCTAGAAGGAGGTTACATGTTTTAAAGCACATTGAGCCTCTTACATGAAATATGAGTTCTAGCTAAAGAACTAGAGCTTTAAATTTATCAGAACAACTTATTTTAAAAGTGACTTTGTTTATAAAAATCCAGCCTTGACTGATAGACTTTAATGATTTATGGACTTGTCTTGATTAATGAAACACTCCCCTATTAAATAATAGAGGCTGATGCTTATGCATAGTCTAGCACTTTGCAGTCTTCAATTTCTGATCATTCTTTGCCATTGCCATAATGAAAATGATGGATGGTTAGTCGGTTATTTTCAACATGCATATTTCTTTTCCTTAACTACAAAACCAATTAGTAAAGAATGCTTCTTGAACTTTTTTTTTTTTTAAGTATGTAGGCTTATCTTTCTGTTTTGTGAGCTTTTCACACTACATTTTTGTCTCCAAGCACAAATGATGATACACAATAACACTAGCAGTAAAAATACCAATAGCTAGAAGTTCTGCTGTCCCCAGTGTCCTCCGTAAGGTTGACCTGAGTAATATGACCTGATTTCTGTTATCCTGACTATTGTGATAGTGGACTTCCATTGTAACGNATATTTGGCGTTTCCTCTGCGCCTTTTATGGTACTTCCGCAGTCCAAAAAAGGCGTTTCCTTCTCTTGCGTTCCCGGCGGTGTGCCGTGGAGCTGTCGGGNTTTTGTGCTTCTGAGCAAGACTTTAAGTATACTCAATAAAGATAACTTTGTAGACGGTAAACTAGTAGTTGAGTACTGAAGGTGATCTGAGCTGCAATAGCTGTCCTTAAAAGAGCCTGCCCCAAGCACACTCTTACCGTTGCTGAGTTTCACTAAAGCTGGATGGAGTGGTTGAAAGCTAGCTCATGAAGAATGTCTTTGCCCATTTCTAAAGCAAACTGTTAACTAGGGCTAGGGTATTTGTTGATTTTTGTTTGTTTGATTGATTGATTGTAAGTGGCTGTTAATTAAAAAAAAATAAATCATCTAACTGTGGCCTAATAGATTCAAGAATTCTCAAGACGTATGAGGAGAGATAATATATTTATAAAGAGGGCTTGGCTCTCTTATTCCTGAGCTAAACATTCCATGTTTTTTACCTGTGTATGTTATCTGAATGCAATCCTACTAACTACTAGTTAGACCTAGAAGGAGGTTACATGTTTTAAAGCACATTGAGCCTCTTACATGAAATATGAGTTCTAGCTAAAGAACTAGAGCTTTAAATTTATCAGAACAACTTATTTTAAAAGTGACTTTGTTTATAAAAATCCAGCCTTGACTGATAGACTTTAATGATTTATGGACTTGTCTTGATTAATGAAACACTCCCCTATTAAATAATAGAGGCTGATGCTTATGCATAGTCTAGCACTTTGCAGTCTTCAATTTCTGATCATTCTTTGCCATTGCCATAATGAAAATGATGGATGGTTAGTCGGTTATTTTCAACATGCATATTTCTTTTCCTTAACTACAAAACCAATTAGTAAAGAATGCTTCTTGAACTTTTTTTTTTTTTAAGTATGTAGGCTTATCTTTCTGTTTTGTGAGCTTTTCACACTACATTTTTGTCTCCAAGCACAAATGATGATACACAATAACACTAGCAGTAAAAATACCAATAGCTAGAAGTTCTGCTGTCCCCAGTGTCCTCCGTAAGGTTGACCTGAGTAATATGACCTGATTTCTGTTATCCTGACTATTGTGATAGTGGACTTCCATTGTAACGATAAAACTGTTGATCACAGACTTGGGGTCATCACAGCTGGAAGGACAGGGAGACAAAAGTTTGATTACATCTTTTAAAGCTGGTGAATGCCCTCAGCCTCTTGCAAAGATGCAGTAAAAACTTTTAAGCAGACTGAGTAGTGTCTGTTCTTCAATCTGGCAAGTTTAGTTGGGGATGGCTTTAGAAGCTCTTGAAAACATAACATAATGAACACTTAAAATGTGTTTATCCCAACTGCTGCTCTCTGCACAGCTGTGGTTACTATCAGGTTATTTATGTGAATGTGCTCAGCTGTGTACTAAGTCACTGAGCTGCCTGCTGCATTCTTGACATGCTGGCATTCTGTAGGCTGAGAGTGTGAACTGGAACAATGCTTCCAAATTTGTCTGCATAAACAGAAATTCTAGTCATGGCAGCCTTCGGGAAGCCTCGAAGAACTGTAAATGCACCTTAGTAATACCTAAGCATTGGCCAAAGAAGTGTGATTAAGTCCTGGAAAAGGAATGCTTTGGAGTGAATGAGTTTAGTTTAACCAATTTGAATAGTTTTGACTATTTTGTCTTTGGAATGCCTGAAAGAACACTGTAGAATAAGGAAGTAAAGTGACAAACTTGATGAGGAAATCTTTTTACAAATGTCCTAAACCAAAATGCCAACAGTAGTTCTTAGAATACTGTCTAAAAGTGTGGGTTGTTTTTGTTTTTGTTTTGTTTTTTTTTCCTATTAGCTGGAGAGCTGGTCTTGGAAATACCTTCATGTATAGTTGGAAACCTGACACAAAGTTGAAGGAAATGTATGCTGGAACATTTTTATCCAATGATACTTGTGATTAAAGGTCTTGTCCATGATTCTTAACGTCTGTTTGTGTAAATAAGCGTGAGGATTATAAGAAACATCAGATGCTTTCAAACGAACTGGAAAACAGCTGGAAGACATTGAATTCAGTGGCAGAAGCTGTCCATGCATTTCATGCTTTTTTGAGATCTTATCTTTTTCCTCGAGGGGGTGGGCCTTTTGTGGACAAAACCAGCCCACCTGAGATGTTGTAACTGAGGTTGTAACATGTCTGAGATCTCTAGGGTCATAAAGTGAACACGTGATTATTTTTTTTTGTAAAAGACATGCCTTCCTTAAAATATAGTAGTTAATGAGCAAGGAAACATGGATGACATTTTTTTAAAGGAATTGTCATAGTCAAAAGAAGTTAAGTCTCTGGTCCATTGTTCAAGGTAGCCCTGGAATAATATTCTAATGATTATGAGCGCTGGATGATAAATTTAATGAATTAGAGCCTGTGTCTTTGCACATTTCATCTAATTTTGTCCAAGAGATTTATTAAGCCATGCAAAGTTTTAGCATTCACAATATCTGATGGCAAAGGGAATTTTAGTATATCCAGATGCGATGTGGAGCGAAGTGTGTGCGTTTAAACTTGCTGATTCATAACTTCATTTGATGTCCCTTAAGACTTCTGTTGTAAAAGATGGTGAATAATATAATTTCCACAATAGCTACAGAACTTGGTCAGTCCTTTCCCAGCTTGCTCTCTTTCTAGTTGAATCAGAGTCTGTTTTGTACAGCAGGCGATCTGTATCTCTTACCATCTTTATAATACCTTGTGTCATTTAGCTTTCTCATTTTTCAGAGGTGTAGGCCTTCAACATACACTGTATTCAAGACAGAGGAACAAGGTGGATTGTGATGGAAACTTCCCCCCGACATGTTTTCTCTTTTCAAGGTATTTCCAAATCTTCTATCTAGCTTTCAAGTAGCAAGCTGTTAAACCTATTAGTGATAAAAAACTTGTTGTTGTTGTTGTTGATAACAGTTCTCTCAGAGACCATCATATAGTGTATGATGTTCCAACTTTGAACCCCCATTCCCTTTTTTGCATTATCCACACTGAAATTCAACTGCATCTTTACTGTCTGTTCCCAAGACGTTGTTAGTCCCGGCAGCAGCTCTAGAAGGACATTTTTTAACTACACAGAAGGAGGACATTTCTAGAAATCTCTATTGCTTCACTATTCACCTGACTTTTTCAAATCCCATGTGAGTGTGGTTTCCTAGGGTTAAGAGGAGATCTCTGTATGAGTCTGCTGGCAGTTTTTTCCTTTTCCTTAAACTGACCATTTATTCCAGTTCTTTCAGCATCTAATGACTTGCTTCTTTTGGGTAGAACTGTTGCTGTTGTCCCCTGTAACATAAAGAGCCTTTGGCAAGGGAGTGTACTGAACATTTTCTGGAAATCCAAGTACAGTACATTGGCTGAATTACTTTTTCTTTTTTCTGCACATGCTCATTGATTATTCTCAAGACTCTGTCAGGCATGGATTTCCTTCACAAAACTTTGCTGATGTTTTACCTCCATCTGCTACGTATTCAGGTACCCACTAATTCTTCTAGCTAGCTTCTATTGTCAGGCTAGAATGGACATAGGATTTTTAAACCTGAAGCTTTCTGAAACCTTTATAAAAATTCTAGTTATGGAAGGTACCTTCCAGTCTCCCTGTACTGAGGTAGACCACCGCAGCTGTTATGCTTGTTGCTTAAACCATAAGTTGAGCATTTGAAAGGATGCCATAGTGAAAGAAGTCTGTGTCAATTGACAGGATGCTTACTGCTGGCTTTGTTTTGTTTTGTGTGTGGGTTTGTTTTGTTTGTTTTTGTTTTTAGGTAATGAAGAGAAACCTGGCAACTGCAGGAGTATTTGTTTTTGTTGAGGATGGATTCAGACCACTGACCCTCTGCAAGCTTAAGTTGAGGGACCAGGGATCATGTCCCTGCAGTGTGTAATTTGATTTCAGATGGAAAAAGATATTGCAGAATGGCAATCTTTCTCATTCAAAGAAGAGGAAGAATGTATTTTATGAAGTGCCCATCAGAGTGGACCTTCAGGATAATGTACTTGCAGTAGAAGTCATCAGCAACAACACTCTCCCTAAAACAAACAAACAAAAAAACCCAAGTTGATTTCCTTCTACAAAATGCAAGCACGGCATGTCTTCCAAAAGTTGATGACATCATTGGTCTTTGGGTTCTCAGTAACATAGGAAGTATCATAAAAAACATGTTACACTGCATGCTTTCATACAGCCAAAAGCAAACCTGCCAGTCCTTTTTGGTAGCTTTACATCTTCAAGCACTGAAGATTTGATTTTTATTATTTTTCTTCTTTCCAAAAGTAAAACTATGTGGTGGATCTCTTTACTCACTGTTTTTCTATCATAAATGAAACTTGTAAATTATGTAAATATATCTTTTTTGTAAAAGTTGACTTGCATTGTTTAACTGTAACAGCCAAATAGCTGCAGTGTATAATTTCTTAGGTGTACTTAAACAGGTAGTTGTCCTAAATGTTTAAAATGAGAGGCAACTGAATGTTACAGTTTTGATTTGTTTGTTTTTTTTTTTTTCTTTCACCAATATTTTGACAAAATGCTCTGAAGTATTTTCTTTCTGTCTCACTGGTGCATTTCCCTGGCAGTTCAGTAGCATCTCTCTTGGATAATGCAGCTGGCCAGACGTGCTTTCTAAGTATGTGAAGTGCACACACACGTGTGCACTGTGTTTTGGAGATAGATCATTCCATGGTATCAGTTCACAGCCATGCAGGTTAAATTAATGAAAAAGGAAGATCAAATACTTCTCTAATATGGATATATGTAAACATACACACACTTTTTTAGTATAAAGTGAGTTACTGAGATTTAGTTTTTATTTTGAAGATTTACACTTAATTTCTGATTTTATTCACCAAGCAAGATGTGCACCAGCAGCAGTGCAAGAGCTGTAGTGGTGAATCGGTCAGTGTAGATTCTGATTATGGTACAGACTTGTCTTGCAGCCTCACAAGGTTATCCCTCTGTGGCATTGCTGTAAGGAAGGGACGAGTATTTTCCAACAGCCACAAAAGTGTTTACTTGTATGCTAAGAAGATGTTCAGAATCTTATCCATAAGTCTTAATATGAAGGAAGTGTTTAAATGACTCCAGGTTTTGAAGGAGTTCAGGCTGAACTGTTTACCTAGAATCCCCCTTTAGCTTAGCAATTTTCCTATCCCTTACTTCGAATTCCTTTACTTGCTACCATGTTACTTTTTCAGCATACACTGACACATAATTTGGGGTTTTTGTTTTTGAGATGTATTGCTGTAAGCATCTGGAGGTGATGCTCAATCAGTGCCCCTCAGCCCTGGTTTGCTTGCCATTTGTGAAGCATCCTCGATGTAAGGGGCCAGCCCCTGCATCTGGAGTCTCCTGGCTCTGTTTTGAGCCGGTGCCACCAGCGAGCGCTGTCTGGTGGAGAGAGTCCTTGGCCAGTGGGGACTGGGGACATTTGTTACCCTGGGGAGTGCATCTTGGCAAGGGAACAAAGGTAGAGCATGAGGAGCAGAGGCTGAGAGACATGGCACTGCTTGTCTTGATTCTTGCTGTCTCCTTTCACTTCTTTTATTGCTCTAAAGGCAAGTAAAGATAAACTATCTTCTTGGACTTGGTGACAGTGTCCTTTGTGCTGAGCCTGTCCCTCAGCAAAACAGGAGGCGGTTCATGGGTATGTAATTTCGATGCATGCAAAGAGAGGATGAAATGCTTTTATACCACAAGTATGTTTCTTGGGTGACTGTAAACTCAGGTAAAGTTTTTTATTATGGAGTGCATTATTGAGAGTTGTTCTTTGTAATAGGCACCCGAGGGTTTTGTTCATAAAAGTCAGTAAAGATAAACTGTGTCACGACAATAACCGCAGATTCTGTTTTGCAGCTTTTGCAGCTTGTAGGGCTAGGAGCGGCTTGAAAGAAGTTTGTGCAACGAGTAAGAGATTAACCAAAAATGGAGCTTCATCTTCAGAACAGAGAACATACAGACATTCCCCAATAACAATTTAAGATTGTGAGAAATAGGCCAACAATTTGTGTTAATAGAAGGTTTGAAGAGTAAACCTTGGATGATCAAAAGAAGCAAAAATAACAGCATCATTATCTTTCAAGGTCGCTATACCATTACTGCCTTAGGGGGAGGCATCAGGCATGGACAGTTCTGATAAAAAGCAGGGAGGGGGGTTAGAGGTCTG
>VWZY01000156.1:0-19199 GCA_013399075.1 Chloroceryle aenea
ATCTCCAGAGATCCCATCCAACCTCTACCATTTCAGAGTTGTGTCAGGTCAACCTGGGGCATTGGACGTTGTGACCAACAGTCTCCCTGAACATAATTCCTGTGGGGAAAAAATTATTCTGAGAGCTAGGTGTGTACCTTTCATTTCCAGGCATCATGGCAAGACTGTTTTCATCAGGGCAAACCAGAGTCTGGGCTGTAACTGGAGCTGCATCTGCTGCTCCTGGGAATGCTGAGACTCGCATCTGGTCTGGAATGCCAATGAGCCCATATGAAGCTGTTAATGCCTGTGTGAGGTTTTTTAGTCCTCATTACCAACCTGATGGAAAGATAATTCCTCAGCTGCTGTTCCAACCTGTGGGATTTTACCCACTTAATTAATTTTCTTTCAAGGTCTCTTTTTATGTGCAAGGAGCTGTGCTTGACTTGCTCGTGAGGGACTCTTCTCACGTCTTCATGAAAGGCACGCAGGCCACAGCAGTTGGAGGGTGAGCCCCCGGGGCTGCCTGCCTGCGAAGGCTGAACACAGAGGGCAGGCAGGTTCGCTGAGCCCCGGGAGCCCCGCTTCCCTTCCCTGCTCCCCGCCTTGTGCAATAGAATGACCTGACCGAAGGGTAAGAAACTGAACGCTGAATGCCTGCTGAGAGTTAAAACTGTCAGCCCGCAGCACCCTCCCCACCCTTTGGCAGGCTGTCTGTGTAAATAAAAACACATATCCAACAATAAGCAGATGCCTTTTTAACATGCAGAGTTTCAGGCTGAGATATTTCTTTCTGGTGCAGTTCATCTCAGAATCTGTCAAGCTAATGCCAACTCTGCAGCTCACTTTCAGTTGTATTTTAATGCACAAAGGTTTGTGTTGTGGTAAGTGTAAAATATAATGAGGAATTGGCTTGTTTTACATCTCTTTTGGTGTTACTTGTGATGTGTGAAATGTTAAATAGGAATGCTTTGTGCTTCTCCTGGTCTCTGTCGGTAGGTAGTGCAAACTCTTGTTCCTTACGCTGGATTACGTGGCTTTATACAAACATTTTTGTGAGACTGTAGAAGTACACGAAGAGGAACAAAAATAAGTAGTTTGCAAATTATACCACCACTGGGGCTCCAAAAGCAAACAAGCATTGAAGTGGGGAGGAGGAAGCTGGGGTGAGGGTTGGATTTAAAGTAAAATAAAAATCTTAATTTCAGCAGAGCCTCTTGTACCCCTTAGATCAAACCAGTCTCAGAGCCACAGACTCTAATGCTCCAAGGGCATATCTCAGTTCAGTGCTGTGGAAGGGGCACCTGGGAGCTGCTCCACTGGGTCAGATCTTGTCTAACCTAGGGTCTTGTATCTGATAGCAGCCAGCAGTGATTAGAGAGAATGTAAGACCAGGGCGGCTAACCAGGAGAAATTCCATGTGAAGCTTTTGTTTGCTTTTGTTTTCATATTAAAAATGTATTGAGCCCACATGACCCATAGCCCCCTGGCTCTGCTCCTCTGGAAAATTTACACAAGGAGTGTTGGATCCCCTGGTGCTGCTGTCCCTCTGCAACAGCCTTGGAGAAGGTGCCTGGGTTTTATTGTCCTTATTCACCTTTCACATATGCTGCTGCTTTTGTTCTAGTCAGATACAAAAGAATTGCACTCTTTTTTTTCTATTTTTTCTTTTTTTTTTTTTCCAGGCTGTTTATGCAGGGAACAAGTCTTGAAGGCAGCTCTCTGTCAGACTTTCCCAAGGTCTGCTGAGAGAAAGGAGAATATTCCTGCTGCTTGAGACACTCTCAGTTGGATTAGATATAAACAAAGCGGGGGGAGAAGGGGAGAGGCATGATCCTCCACTGGAGAGGAGGATTTAGATGGCCTGAGATATCTTCTGTTCCTTGAATAGAGATGATTGAAATCTCTCATCTCTGAGCAAGAACACACAGAAGACAAAGCACAATATTAGTGACCCTAAATATATTAAAGCTCTCTGCCTCTGACTGCAGTGGTATCAGCTGGAATGGTAATGGGGAACAAATGGGTTCTGCCTGCATGGACCATGCTCTACTTCCATAAGGGAAAATCAGTGCTAAAAATGCCATTGAATCCGATTTTTGATGACTCTCAGTACACTTGCCTGTGACACTTGCCATCTTGGGGTTTCAGAGTACTTTATAAACCTGAATAAATTAATCATTTGGGGTTTTTTTTTCCCTCACTGTCTCCAAAGGCTGGGAGTTACTACCTGACCCTGCATGTCTAAAAGGATTAGGAACACCTTCAGGAGGACAGGTTTTCTGTTAGGCAGCAGACCCTTTGTCCTTCGTAGAAGTATGTGGACATATGTGTTTTCTACACTCACGTGCTTGCTCACCGACCACATCCTGGTTTCTGTGAAGGGGAAGGGCATATGTTCGAAATGAGGAGTGGAGCAGGGAGCTGCTGACAGCTGCAGGCGTGGCCAGAATTCTCTTTGGTGTGGTCTGATGTGACATTGGTGCTTGCCAACTGACTTCGTCATGGCTTTGTCATCTCCTGACTGGCAGATCAATACTCATTCAGCTCAGTATGGTTGTCTTCTCCAGAGAGCATGACAGAGAAGGGGAGCTTCAGATGTCCAGCTGCAGCCTCATCTCAGTGTCTTACAGGGCTGCTGGATGGAGTTGCTGTGGAAGGAGCTGGACTGGAGCATCTCTGTGCCAAGGGAAGGCTGAGAGCCCTGGGGCTGTTCAGCTGGAGAAGACCGAGGGGATTTGATCAATGCTGATCAATAGCTAAAGGGTGGGGTGGCAAAAGGCTGGGGCCAGACTCTTCCTGGTGGTGCCCAGCGACAGGACAAAGGGCAGTGAGCACAAACTGGATGCAGGAGGTTCCATCTGAACAGGAGGAAAATCTTCTTTGCTGTGATGATGGCAGAGCCTGGCCCAGGCTGCCCAGAGAGTCTGTGGAATCTCCTTCTCTGGAGAGATTCCAAACCTCCCTGGTCAGTGTGATCCTGGGCCCCCTGCTCTGGGTGACGCTGCTGGAATAGGGGGGTTGGATGAGGTGACCATCAGAAGTCCCTTCCAAACCCCACCATTCTGGGATTCTGTGAAAGGACCTCCCTTCCCAGCTTTTCATCATGACCCTGGAGGAGCTGCTCAGTGCTATGATGTTGGGGGACACTGATGCTCTCTGGTGCTGCATGTGGACAGCTGGCATTGGCTGCAGGATGCTGGAGAGGCTGTGCAGGGGGGGAGGTTTGGTCTCAAAAGAGAGCAAAGCAGTGAGGTAGATATGGGAAGAGAGGACTAGTAGTGTGAAATGGATTTGTGTGGCGCCAGCTTCATATCTGAATTGGAGCTGTCAGGAAGAATGAGATCCAGGCTCAGTGCTGTTCTCCAGAGAGAAGCCATGACAGAGCGATTGCTCTGTTAAGTGCTGACTCCACCTCTATGCCCTGGGCCTGGCTGACTTCTGCAGGGAGAAAACAGACCAGATCTGGCATGATCCCTTCTGCTTTCCCACTGGCCTTTCCTGCTTTTCTCCAGGCTCCGCGTTACCTTCCTTTTCTTGCTTGCTGCTTTCATGTCCTGAGTATCTCCCACTGAACACTCCTCCTCTTGGCTCTGTTGGTGTCTTCATCCCAGTCTTTCCTGCCTCTCAGCTCTGTCACCTTGGCCTCTTTTTCATCCTCGATCTTCTCCTCCATTCATACACAGTTGTACTCAAAGGTCTACCTACCAAGTGGATGTGTGTGTGCGTATTTGCTGCATATAATACAAGAAGGGGGTGTGTTTCTTCAGACAGTTTTTGTGGTTTTTTTTTTCACGCACTGATCTGTTCTGGGACTTGCCTTTGGGAGACTCACAGCATCTCTTTGTGGTGTTCCAATTCCCTCTGGTTTCCTTGGTGACTCTCAGCTGCTGCCCAGGGAAGTAGGAGGAGATAGAGGGCAACTCTGCGGCTCCTTTCTTACTCTGTTGGAAAGTCCTGTCCTCCTCCTGCCTGCTGGCAAAAGCCCTTTTCTGGCCAGTCTAAATATACTGGAAAGGAAGGCTGTATAATGTATTTTGCCTTTGGTCCAGGCCTTGCCAGGGTCTTCAGGGTCTCTGCCAGACACTTCTCACCTCCTTCAGGTGTGCAAGAAAGACCTGATCTTTACCTAAGCAGGAAGAAGTGAGTAAAGCAGTCTCGTGGAATCATAGAATAGTTTGGTTTGGAATGGACATTAAAGATCATCCAGTTCCAACCCCCTTGCCATAGGCAGGGACACCTTCCACAAGACCAGGTTGCTCAAAGCCCCATCCAGCCTTGGCCTTGAACACTTCCATGTCACGGTCTTCTCCTCAGGCCCATGTGTCTTATGTATTTGTTTTATTGCTGTTCCTGACAGGTTGACCCACCTGGATCCCAGTGCTAGGGACTTGAAGCAAGGATCTGGACTGATGCATCTTTAGGGTGACCTGACTTCTTGGGGAGAACAAGTATTTCTCTGAAGACCTGTCCCCGCAAAGCAGTGTGCAGGTAAGGCTGGAAGCACCTGGTTGCTGGTGGGCTGTCAGTGTGCTGCAGAGGGCTGAGCAGAGGACTTTTTCCATTCGTTTGGCTCAAGAGGAGCTCTGTCACCTGCCACATCTGTAGGAGTGAAACCTTACATTTTATTTACAGCACAGGGGATGCTGTTCAGCAAAAATGTACTTTTGGAGGATCAAGACTGCTCATATGGCTGAGATAAATATAGGCTAAAAGTGTGGGAGGAGTATGCTGAGAGAAGAAAACTGCAACATGTGAGGTATTAGTAAAACAATGCCTAGACCTCTTGTTCTAAAATAATTTTAGATTGAAAATTACCTTCATTTGAACAGCGAGCTTTTTGAGAAAAACAATAAGGAAGCATATGTTGGGTGGAAGGGGTTAAGGAAGAAATTAATTTCATCATTTACTTTTCAACTGGGCAAGATGCTTTGGGTCATCGAAAAGTGGAAAAAAAACCCCAAACAGAGTCAGGAAAGTCTTGCAGTTCTAATCACTGTGACTCATCGAAACCAGATCCTGGGAGAGATGAGGCCCTTCAGTCCAAACCCTTAATCCCCTACTAGTGTGTAACATCGTTCCCAGCACTATCTACCAGTCCCGTTTTAAATGATGGGATTTTCCCTTGCCCCTTGGGATACTCTTGCACAGTCTAATAGAATTAATCTGCTTACTTCTCTTTCAACCCCTGACCACTGCAGATGCAATTAGTGGTAGGCAAGGGGAGGATTCTGTTTCCTAGGCTGTGTTAGGAGGCTTAGGGCTGTGTTGTATTAAACCAGACGTCAGTTGCAAGCGGGTGTGCAGGAGCGTGGCTTATCTGTCCGTCCTCATTACAGCCCCATAAACAACAGCTCTAGAGTTGTCAGACTCGAAGGAGCTTTCCTGTAGTTGTTGCTCAGGATCTGATAAGGCACAGACTGATGGATTTGAATGTCTGTGAGAAAGGCAGTAGGTCTGGAAAACAAAGTGAAATGCAAAGTCATATACGCTGCTCGGGCTAGAGACTCTCAGAGGCAATTCACTTCCCTGTTTCTGGAGCATTCTCCAGCCTCGTTGATGACTTCTGCCTGGGACAGTTTGGTAGGAACTATGCTGTCTGTGGTGGTGCCGGAGGTACCATTCCACCTTTCCATCTGCAAATTTCAGGCTTGTCTTAGATGAGTATTGTGGGCTTCCACTGATGCTTGCTGGGAGGCTCCAGTCAAAGAAACAGATGAATAGGAAGTCAGATAAATTGGAGCTGGAAAATCATAGCTGATCTTGTTTGGTCTGTCTCCACTTAATATAAAGAGGAGCTTCTTTCTGTGACATTTTTCCTGTTTTGCTTCTCAAATTTGGAAAAGTTTTAGCAGTGGGAGTTGTTACTTGGTTTCTAAAGCACAGGGATAGAGTTTTGACCAGTTTATGCCCTGAGGCTGCAGCAACAGCTAGCTGATCTGTATAAACTATTCATGTGGAGACTTGGGTTCATCCACTTCCAAAGTGAATAAAAAAATACATCCAAATACTGAAAGCAACTGCAATTGAACTGTTACTGGGTGTTTGAAGGAGGCTACAGGTTTTGTAGCGTACTTTAAGGGACAGGGAGGTGGCAACTGAAGCAAGGTGTAATGATCTGTAGCACCTCAGATCATCTGCAGCTTATGTCCCTGTCCCTGCATTGCCAGTAGGCTTTATTCTAGTGAGGTGTCACTAAGCCCAGGGCACACAGGTACCGTTTCTCCTCTACTCTTCCCTTTTTCTTTTCCCCAAAAGTTTCTCTTGCTGCTTGCTTTTTAAAAGCTCTGCATTAGCTGGGGGGCTGTGTAGTAAGAAGCACGCTTGAAATACGGATGCTGGTGGTAGTCCTTTCAAAAGCTGCANCTTCTGTGGAAGATGTGGGTAAAAGGAAAGTGGTAGGCTACAGTCTGCAGGGACAGCTTTTGCTTCTAACCACATAATGATAAACTGGTCCCAGCCCCTTTAACTATGACACAGGGCTAGAGTCTTGCTCCATGCAGAAGGTTTTGCTTCTGCTCTCGCTGTTGGGGAGATCAGACAAAGCACCAATAGCTGCTCACAGATAAAAAGCTGGTCCCTCTTAGAAACAGCAGCAGCAAATTCTGGGGTTCATTTACCACAGTCATGTCCTGATAATCTGTGTTATGCTGAGTTGTGATTGCAGAAGTGGAAAAAAGGAAAATGCTTTCTAGAAACACTTGTTTCACAGAAAATTGTTTTATATTATTATTATTATCATCAGTGTATGCAATTGCAATACACATTTTATTTTCTTTTTTTAAGCTGTTGAACAATGGGGCGGCTTTTAAAGAAACTGCAATTTTGTGAAAATGGAGTAAGGACTTTTTAAAGATTCAGTGTTTTTTATATAAATGGAGGTGGCATTGACCAAAGTAAGCAGGTATCATGCTGAGAAACTCCAAATTTTCTTTAGTTTTTCTTTAGAGTGTGAGTTAAATTGTTTGGAGGAGCTGTGCTACTGTCCCATCTCTGCAAAATGAGTCTGGGAGAGAATCTCCCATATGATAAATGGTGCTCCTACTAGAGATAGAATGGTGGAAGTCTCCTGGGTTTTACAAAGATGCTCGAGTTTGCACCAGTGTGGCAGAAGAACGTCCTTGCATAGCTTTTTCTTCACAAGATAATTTGGTGCCTCCTGACTCCTGTCTGCTGCGGCATGGGGAGGAGGTATGGCTCGCAGCGAGCGGTGCGGAACGATGCGATGCCCCATGTGCTGGGTTCTCAAGTGATCAGTGAAGTGACTAACGACATCTGACATGTACATGGCTGTTGCTGGACATCAGAGTTAACAGCGTGTGGATAAATGGGACGCTCCTCACCCGACAGCTATTGTTTCGAGCTCTCTGCAAGCTCCCAGGCCTTGGCTTTTGGTTGCAGTCTGCTCACATTTGTAACTGTCCTAATAACTGTCATGGCCAGCAATGTTCCGTTTGCTGCATGCACATTTATAAGCAGAAGATGAGTGTAAAGGCTGAGCATCAGGTCAGCAATGCATCCAGAGAGCAGGCAGAGCCTATGGGGCCAGTGCTGTTTTCTGAGGGTGGCCAGCAGCCACCTGAGGGCCCCTGGAGCTAAGGAGCCCCACTTGGGATCTTGGCCAGGGTTACAGGAGGTTCCAGTTCTTCAATTCTGCTGCTGAAGGTGCTGTTAGCTAATTCATCAGTCTCTTAAATGTTTGCTGACGATGCAGCGCCAGTTTGCAGTGACACATGTTGCCAGAGGGCTCAACGGTTGCTGCAGGTGACTCTGCCAGAGGTGGACTGACCTCCTTATTGCCTCAGGGACTTGAGGTCAGTGCATCTGACTTTGGTTGTGGCTCATATGGTGTCTGGGTTTGGCTTTGCATGTTTTCCTGTGGAGTCAAGAGCTTGTGTGACAATGATAATGAAGGAAGAGGAAATAACTTGTCATTAGAGGTATATCTCCATCAGTTCTTGTCACTTAGCTCTAATGCCACAGTGGTAATTCAAAGTTTTTTGAGCCTATATCCACAGGTAAATTGTTTTGCTAAGGGAGAGAGGGATGTGACAGGCAGGAGAGCAAAGCTGCTGTCCATTGTCGTGCCAAGTCCAGGGTGGAGCGGCTGAGACACGGGGTCAGCTTTGCCTGTTTTTGCCTGAGACCTCCATGAGTACGTTCGCTTTTGATGTGTGAATTTTGAAAAGATCCGGAGCTAAGCTGGGGGCTTAGCTGCTGGAATTATTCTCTCACTGTTGAGATTTCCTGGGAAGCAGACATGAGATGGGTGTATGTGTGTGGATTGGAAGCTTTATTCCTCAGGCTTATGACTAAGATCTGGGATCATTGAACGGTAATAACTATTAAAATCAGTTGTAAGGATAGTGTTACCCTGTAAGTCCTGGAGTGAGTTTGGGGGGTTTTGCGTTCATTTCGCGTCCTGCCACTGAGATGTAGTGTGATTCCCGTCTGACTTTCTTACGCAAGTGGTAACACAGCCGGGAAGTTTGCCCTTGTAGTAGAAGGTCCCCACTATCAATCCAGACTGGGGAGGAGGTGACACAGAGCAGCCCTGCAGAAAAGGCCTTGGCGGTGCTGGTAGACAAGAAGCTGGACATGAGCAGCCAGGGTGTGCTTGCAGCCCAGAAGGCCAATCTCATCCTGGGCTGCATCACGGGAAGTGTGGCCAGCAGATCGANCAACCTGCTCTGGCTGAGGATGTCCCTGCAGGGGGGTTGGACTGGATGGCCTCCAGAGGTCCCTTCCAGCACAGACATTGCTATGTTTCTAAGGTGGTGGAAGTACTCGATTTTGTGCATGATCTGGCTTCATGAAACTTTGAGTTTCTTTTCAGGGAAACCTAAAGATGGCAAAGTTTTCATTCTGGAGGGTTTATCTTAGTTATTTTTGTTTCCCTGTTGCCCCACCTTTCTGTGACAAAGCAGGAATGGGGAAGGGAAGAAATTAAAGGAAAGAGGTAATCTGGAATTGCCCTCTCCTCACATAAAAAATTGCCCATCAAAAAAATGTCTATACTGCTTCCATGAAAAAGAAAAAAAAAAGAAAAATAGTTGATTTTTGAACTTGCAGAATATGAAAAAGTTGTTATTATTCTGACCTGACCTGTTTTAAAGCTGAGGCTTCTTGCTTGTGTTGCTGTGTCTATTTAGTGCAGAATCTTGAGAGCTCATTTGTGAGAGGAGCCTTCACCCAGGTCAGCCTCTGGCCAGTCTTGTTCACAGTGAAGATAACAATAATCTAATGGCCAATTTGTCCTTTGTGAAATGACTCATTCTCTGGGTAGCTTCTAATGGATGTGAGCCACATCCTCAGCCAACCATGCATCTGTTGACAGGACTGGCAGATAAGAAACCAGGGACTGAACAGCCTCGGACAAGATTGTGCTGGACATTCAGTGCTGTTCTCCCGGGCAGCATGCAGCAGGAGCTGTAAGGTAGCAAGGACATGCAAGCAGTGTGTGGCTGGATGATGAGGTGGGATATAATTTGGGGATTTTAGAATTTAATTTGCCTGTATTTTAGCTTTAATACCCAGCATAGTGAGGTCTTGGGCTTACCAAGGGACTGTCGGTGGCTGTTACTTGCCTGAAAAAGTGGAGCACAGCACGTATATGAGTAGAACAACACCCCCAGCACCACGTGCAAAAATAAATGAATACCAAAGAAATATGTTTAGGCAACATAAACTTCCTTTTTGCATCGTTTGTGAAAGGTTTATTTTCAACCCTGCCCTCCTCCAGGTGCTACTTTTCAGATGGGCTGTAGCACTGGCTTGAAATTTTCAGGTCTGTAGGAACTTCAAGCAGCTCAGTCGCTCCCTGCAACATGGCACAAGACAGCCCCTGAGCCCAGGAGGAAGATGTTCCTGGGAACTGGCTGTTCTGAAGTTGCCATCTCGAGCTGTTTCTGGCACCTTTCCCTGGCAGCTGTTGATGACAGGAGTTTATGGTGCCTGACGCACTGGTTTCCCCTTGTTCTGCCACAGGGGTGGTTATCAGACCTGGGCATACTGGCCTCCTGCCTGGGCAGCACTTGTTGATGCTAGAGACAGACAAACAGACAGACAGTGCAATACCAATGACATGTATGTCGAGGCGGAATTTGTTACTGACTCCACATAGAATCATAGAATTGTTCTGCTTGGAAGAGACCTTTAAGATCATCAAGTCCAACCATTAGCCCAGCCCTGCCAGGTCACCACTAAACCATGTCCCTCAGCACTACATCTCCACAGCTTTGAACCCCCTCCAGGGATGGGGACTCCACCCCTGCCCTGGGCAGCCTGGGCCAGGCCTCGACAACCCTTGTGGGGAAAAATTGTTCCTCATGTCCAACCTAAACCTCCCCTGGTGCATCTTGAGGCTCCTTCATCTTGTCCTATTGCTTGTTCCTCAGGAAAACTTTTTTCCAAGCTTAAATGTTCAGCTCTCAGAATGGAGCTCTAATTTTATTGTGTGTTATTGGCCTGTTAGCAGAGTTGGCTTAGCCTGGGGATCATGTTACTGGAAAGTTGAGACACTTGCCAGAGCTGCCTTTGCTTTTCCATCTCCCTCTCCATCTCCCAGTTTTGTGTGTTATCCGGTAGCAACACTGAAGGCCAAGCTCTCACTGAACTGATTGGAACCAGGAGGTGACAGTCCATTGTTCCGCCACCTTCTGCCAAAAGGTGGTATTCAAAATAAAGACTGTATGTTCAGACTACTTCCACGAGTACAATTTATGGGCACTTAAAATACCTGAACATCAGTGCAGCAAAGCTCTGGGGTCTTAATGTGACCGCACCATGGACAAAGTTGAGTATATTCAACAAGTCTTCATCCCTGGAAAAGGGGATAAGTGATGGCGGGGTTTAAAAAGGATTAATGAAGTGGGTTTTGGTTTGTCTTTTTTTTAAGATGCATCTGGAAGTGACCTATTGATGAAAAGGGTAGTGATCTGATGTTTCTTCTCCTGTGAATAGAACATCAGCCTTGTGTATCACATCTCTGTACTAGATCATTTAAATGCAATTACACAAACCGTTTTTTTCCCAAAATCTTCACAGAGACCACAGCTTTTCATAAAATCAAGTTGAAATTGAGCAAATAGTTTCAGTCAACCAAAAGGTTATATATGTATTTTGTAAACTTCAAGATATTTACTGACATTCTTTGTAACACAAGGTATTTTTGGTTTGGAGAAGCCAAAGCTGACCCTTTCAACACTGACAACTGAAACCCACATTTTCCTATCAAAATCTCATCAAAACTTTTTTTCTAAAGAGAGGCTTTGGTTTGTTTGGGGGGGGGTGTTTTGGGTCTTAACTTTGAAAATGTAAAAAGAATAAAGCTTCATCTTAGACTGAACACAACTTCAGGGGAGCTGATGTGAATAAATACCTCTGCATTGTTTTGTTTCACAAAGAAAAATCTTCTGGTTCAATGTGAAGCAGTTCTTCCCCTCTGGATTTTCTGGTTTCATAACCCAAACAGCAGAGTCTGTCAATCAACTGACACAGAGTCATTTCTCATGTGTTTTGCTAATGTAAAATCTGTTTGTGCCCCATAGCTGGAAGGGTTTGGGATTTGTCTGGCAGGACAATGACCATTAGGGCATTACTCTTGCTGCTTCTGCTGAGGAGCTCCTTCTGTCACTCATAGCTGCAGGTGACCTGTTTGCTCTGGCTTTTCTTGTTCCTATGGTCACGTCCACCTCTGAGTTACTGAATGCTCTCTTGCCTGCAAGTCAAGGAATAAAAGAGAGTGCTCATAGTTATCATTAACTGTTTGCTTTGCTAATTGTCATTCACTGCATCCCTGTGACTTACAGCTGAGGGTTCCACTGACTGCCCTCAGCACCAGCAGCAGGCTCTCCTAGAAACCTCCAAAGGATGTTGGTTGTATTTTACCTCACTTGCCTCTATCCCTCATTTGATGCCTTCTCTGGGGAGGAGCTCTCTCCTCCCCATCCCAAATGATGCTATTGCTGAGGAATGTTGGATGGATACCATTATACACACACTGGACATGCCCTCAGATTGAGGGGTTTGAGCTTGACTTGAAGGGGAGGAGATGCAGGGAGGAAGTGTTGTTTTTAGCAGAGACTCAGGCTGTAGTGCTTTGCAGCACTGTTTGAAAAATGCTCTCCAGGCAGGGAGGTCTGTGGGCACAGGAGAACTTTTCAAATATTTCCACACGCTGCTCAGGGCTGCTGTCCCAGGCACGTACTTCATTAATGCTCTGGGAAAGGCATTTGGGGAGTAGTCAGTCAGCATCACTCCAGGTTTCTTCTTCACTAGAGCTGCTCTGTTGTGTCTTTCAGCGCTGCTCATTTTGGTTTTAGTTTCCAAATAAGGGACAGATTTGCACAGGCTTGTACCAGGCAGAAGAGTTTGGTCTTGCAAGGAGCTAATTCATCTGGCCACTTTCCTCTAAAACACTTCAGTGGGTTTCTAAAGTTGCAGGGCCTGAAGAAGCCAGTGTTGGTGGGACTGTGCTGAAGTGTGCTCTGAATGTCTCCATGATTTCCTAGATCAAAGCTATAATAACAGACCCATTCACCTCCCTGGCCTGAGAAGTTTATCCCTATACTGATGAAGAACTTTTTCCCCTCGTGAATGTAAGGATCGATGGATTGTTTGTTCTCAGTGGACTGTTTCTCCCACAGAGCATGTTTGCAGCCTGGCAATGGATGGGCATGGCCATTAATCATGACATTGGTAGGCTTTGCCTGGCCAAAACACAGCTCCAGGAATTGAGATTGCTACCTGTAGTAAATTCAGAAAGTTCCTGCAGTAGGAAGAGGGGGACCTAAGTAAGAGCACAAACAGCACTCAGAGATAAAAGAAAAAATGCTGGTGTTGGCACCTTCCCATTGAGCAGTGCTGGGAAAGCAGGCAGCCTTAGGGAGTGCTGGGAATGTGCCTTCCTTGTCAGAAGGTAGTTACAGATCTTCCATTACCCTCTGTCTTTATTCTTTACAACTGGAAAAGCTCCTTCTCTCCTGCATTCAGTGAAGTCTGGGAGGGCAGGTCCTCCTGTGTATGATGGTGGTTTGCAGAGGCTTGTGGATGCCTGTTGCCTGGATACAGGGCAGGTCCTACAGCTCAGCACCCCCTAGCCAGCCCTGTGAAAGTGGGGGGCTGCATGGGGTGAGGTGGGAGAATGAAGCACTGGGCACTTGGAGGCGGGAACATTAAGTCCCCTTGATGCAGCTTGTAAGCCCTGAGTTGCCTTTTACTTTGCTGTCACTGTTATTATTTATCATTATTATTGATGGGAGAAAAGTGCAACCCAGCTGCTCGGCGTGGAGATCTGAGGGCTCCCTCAGGGCAGAGTGTTTCATGCCACTTCAGAGACCAGCCATTGTGCTGCTGTCTCTTGGATAAGCGTTTTATTCCATGTGCTTGTTCTGAGCCTCCTGCCGCCGCCGCTGCTGCTGCTGTTCTTGCTACAACTGCTGACAAGTAGCCTTCCTGGCAACACGGCATCAGAGCCCATGAGCTGCCTTCCCTCTGGCCAAGACCCCTGGGGAACGATGTGAAGACAACAGTGAGTGTTGAATATTTAAAATAAAACTATTTCCTCTTAAACATGGAAATGCTCTTTGCGCTTCATCCACATAGCTGCTCGGTGGCAGCAGTTGGTCATGCGTTATTCCCGTGCTCAGACAGGGCAGCACAAGAGCTTGCTCCTCTCTCCTTCGCTGAGCAGTGATGAACTGGGGGGCTCGCATTCTGAGCACTGTACATTTGCACTGCAGAAATACTCTCTGATCTATGGACATGTGCATTCAACTTTAATTTGAGAAAACAAATGAGTATAATGCTGCGGGGGGTGGGGGGAGCTGAGAGTGTGGGAAATGAACACCTGAGGAAGGCCCTGTGGAAGGCAGTGGCCTTTCTACTGACCATTCTAGGCACTGGGCCTTACATAGGTTCCATGTTGGGCTTCTGAAACCACATCATCATAATCTCCATGGTACGGAGGTCAACAAGGGCAGGTTGTTATTTGTGAAAACTGTCTCATCTTCATTGCTGAAGGAGGACAGCACCTAACTTTGAGTTAATGTTAGAAGCAAAACTGTTGGAAGACTGAAAACCTGGGGCATTTCAAGGTGGATAGTAGATGGTCAGGAAACTTGGAACAATTTTTCCATGGTCTGTAGAAAATATTTTTTACAAAGGTATTTGTATCTCGGCACAATGAATGCAGAATGATCGATGACACGAGCGTGGTGTTCTGATGATGTAGTTCACACTTTGTATTTCTGTTTACTGTGTATGAAAGATGTGTCTCACTGAGCCTCCTTTGGAGGCAACTGAGGGCAGTGGGGGAGTCCAGAAGCTTAGTATCTGCCCTAAGCAGAGAGGACAAACCTTTCTACTGAAGGCAAAGTTAGACATAAAATGGCTATAGACTGGCAGAACCCCTTTCCGTATGTTTTGTTTATTCCTCTCTGGAGCACTTCGTGGAGGATGCTGAGATCTAGCAAGTAAAAAAAGTTCATTTTCATGTAGTGAAGTGAAAACACGTCCACTTCTGATTTGAGTCCTGGGACGTACCTCTTCTGTAATGTAACATGGGGCCTGGTGTAGGTGGGTTGACAAAAACACCAATTTTTTTTTTTTTCCCCCATCCTTTAGAGAAATCATTTATTAATTTCAGTGGGACTTGTGCCTGTGTGCATTCTGTAACTGGAGCTGTCCCAAAGCACGTGAGGACCAGCAAGTGTCAGAACTGGGACATAGGGAGGGTTTTGATGTGTGAGTTGTATTTTAGGTTGGATATTAGGAAAAAATTGTTCCCTGCACGGGTTATCAAGGGTTGGCCCAGGCTGCCCAGGGCAGTGGTGGAGTCCCCATCCCTGGAGGGGTTTCAAAGCTGTGGAGATGTGGTGCTGAGGGACGTGGTTTAGTGGTGACCTGGCAGTGCTGGGTTAACAGTTGGACCGAATGATCTTAAAGGTCTCTTCCAATCAAAACAATTCTGTCATGCTGTCAGGTTTCTACAAACTGTAACTGCAACTTATGCGGGAAACAGCAGAGTACTCTTGGTTTCCCAAGGCTGTAGAAATACTTCCCCAACTAAAGGCAGTTTCTAAATCTACCCCACTCCAGAACTGCACAAGTTTGATGGAAATTCTCTNGGTTATCAAGGATTGGCCCAGGCTGCCCAGGGCAGTGGGGGAGTCCCCATCCCTGGAGGGGTTTCAAAGCTGTGGAGATGTGGTGCTGAGGGACACAGTTTAGTGGTGACCTGGCAGTGCTGGGTTAACAGTTGGACCGAATGATCTTAAAGGTCTCTTCCAAGCAAAACAATTCTGTCATGCTGTCAGGTTTCTACAAACTGTAACTGCAACTTATGCGGGAAACAGCAGAGTACTCTTGGTTTCCCAAGGCAGTTTCTAAATCTACTCCACTCCAGAACTGCACAAGTTTGATGGAAATTCTCTGCTTCTGATGGGATAAGAGAGCCAAGAGCGAGACTCAGTGCTTGCAAATGACCTTTGTCTGGAAGCAGTCTGTTAATGCTTCTAAATGAACTACTACTGCAGAGCTTGAGCCAGAAGCATAATAGAAGGTGCATTATTATCACCACTCTGATTACGGCAGATAATTTTGCTGGTCTCATTTACAGATTTAATGTTTTGTTAATAACGTCTGGTTTGGGAATCCAGTGCAGTCTGTCAGCTAAGGGTGGCAAAATGGCATTCGTAAGGGTAATAGAGGCTGTTGCTATAATCTCGTTTGCTCTTTGGTTTGCTAATTGAAAATGACTTATCCTGCCATAGGATAGGAGCAGCATCGTTCCCCTGCAAAGCCTGGGCACCCAGGAGGAAGAAGGGACTGGCTGCTCCGCGCCGTTCAGGCCTCCTGGCCCTGTATCCACGCAGCAGTGAGCGTACAGGAGGTGGCTGGTGTCAGGGGGTGCGTGTCTGCCGTTATGGTTCCTGTAAGTAACAGCATCTGCTGTTGCTGCGGGTGGCACCAGCGGGTGTAGGGCTGTCCCAGGTACAGGCAGTTGAGGTGAGAGCTGTAACAGGAGGCAGTGGGAGGCAGACAGGCTGCTGGGTGTTTAACCCTGCAGAGGAAATACGGCCTTTTGTCTTCTATCAGCGTTTGCCTGTAACTATTATCATTAATTATGGAGATCCTTACTTGAACACCCTGTTAGCTCTAATTAGAGTTAATGGAAGATACGTGGGGATGTTAACAGGACAAGAGACAACCAAGCTTCCATTTCTAAGGTTAAATATTCAGTAGTTTCCTCAGACGTTTCCAACATCCTATAATCATGCAGTCAGACTTGAGCAAATNACAAAGGGCAAGCAGCAGTGTGGCAGTGTTATCAGTTACCTTTACACCACCTCTCTTCTCTTCATAGTGCACCTCAGAATTAGGGCTTATTAGCAAACCTTTTGCTGTCCTTTTAATGAATATTAGTGGAGTCACTCCTGGGGAGCTGGAAGGACTTGACTTTGTTCTGAACAGAGACCTTGTGATACAGAGCTTGGAGCCCGAGCTCTTGAGCAGGTCATGTAATATACAAGGTCTGTAAAGTTCCCCCAGGAACTTTACCCTTTTTACCCCTTCAAACAACAGGGCTATTGTTTGAAGCTGTAAAGACAAAAAAGGTCCTTCTTGCTGCTTGTACTTATCAGCTATCTTTGGCATTTTGAAAACCAGCATCACTGAAGAATTGAGGCTGCAAAATTCATGGTTTGTCTCATTCTTCAGCTGATGCACACAACAGCACGTCCCTGCTGCCAGCCTCTGCCCAGCAGGTCAGTGTCCTCATGGAAGGTGTCTTTCCATGACTGACTTTGAAACTGGTAAACTTCCCCAACAACCCCGAGCCTGCATTTGGTGTGTCACCCCCTCCTCAGGGCAAGGGGGGCTTCCCTGTGGGCCATTTACTTCACCATGGATGGACATGATGATCTCGGATGGTGTGTTGGGCAAAAAGTGCATGGTTTTTTTCCCCTGGATGATCTGTTACAGTTACAGGCCTGCCTCTTCATCTGATCATCTCTTATTACTCTGAAATTACCTTTGAATCCTGTTTAGTCACCACTTTATTACAACCTGTAGCTCTTGGGTGCTTGTTGCCTGAATCCCCGGGAGCAGAATTAGCCCAGCTTTCCAGCTGCAGTAGCTTTCTACATTTCCCTGCAGCAATTCCAGGTGAAGGAGCATCTGCCCAGGTCTCACATGCACCTATTTGCAGAAACTGCTGTCCGAGGTCCCTGACATTCCCACATGAGGAGCAGGGGGCTAGCGAGGGGACTCCTGCCTCTCTGTTTTCACTGTGCATCTTCTGTACCTCAGCTTCCATCTCAGCAAAGTCTTCAGTTTCTAGCTTCTGACTTGTAGCAGGTAAAATATCGTGAAGACTGAGCAAAAGAAAATTCATCATCATCCAAAGCATTGCCACAGTTAGATTTGCTGTTTCAGTTCCAGAAGGGTCCCTCCGATACCCTGTCAGCGCCTGCCAAATCTTGCGTGTATCTGTGATTGATGGTGCTGCAGGTTTTGCCCCAGGCTATACTCAGTCTGCTTGCAAGTGATGCTTGCAGGGAAATTTCCGCTGCTGCCTTATGTGTTATTTCGATTGCAATAGAGCTAAAAACCTAAGCCCACTTTACAACAAGAGCTACAATCTTTTCCCCCTAAAGCTCCCAAACCTTGAAACAAAGCCTGCCTGGGGAGACTCCTGGGCACTGTATTAAACGTACTTGCTGAGAAATGGTTTCTTACAATTACGGCCTTTCTAATAGGCACCATGGGTAGTATCAGCACAAAGCTATCTGTGTGACATGGTTTGACCTGCTTTAACCCCAGCCAGTCTCCTGGAGATTTAGGAAATATCTGTTCTACCCCAAGGTCTTGCCTTTCAGGCACAGCAGAAGCAGTTCGTTCAGAGTGCTGGCTTTCTAAGAGGGGATGTGAACCTTTTGGTGGGTGAAAGTCACCACACTGAGGCCACCCAAAAGCCTGCGCAGCCATGTTGTCTGCATGTAAGCTGCTGTCTTGGTGTGCAAAAATGTGTTGCTCCCCAAGTGTCTCTGCTTAAGACAAGCTGCAGATGCCTTGTGCTTAGGAAGTAGGGATATTTGGGGAGAGCGAGTATATAGTTCATGGTGTGCCCTTCATTGAGGGGAAAAAGGTACAGTTTTTTAACTTAGCTTGTGGGTGATACTTGACCAAGATTCCAACCTTGAAGTGAAGATCCCTGATTTTGCTAGTTTTCTACATCCCTAAAAGTCCTGTCTTTTTTTCCTTTCTCCCCTGAAGAAGGTTTAAATCTGTCAGCAACATAAGTGGGATTTGCATTACCCTCTGAGCAGTTGAGTTAGAAGGAGATTTCCATAAGGTTACTGAGTTCCCCTCCCCGCATGTGGAAGTTTGAGGTTGTTGTGGGGGAAGTGTTAGAGGTGGTGATGTCAGTGAGTTCCCCCATCTTCTCACCTCAGCAAAGCAAAGCTATCACTTCCTTAAAACTCTCCAGCATGCATGTCCCTTATTGACTCATTTTCCTGCAGCATGAAGCAGATGCCCCCAACCCCAAAAGCAGGGTGCAGAGAGATGCCCGGAGGATGTTCTGAGCTCATTCCCTGGTGCTGCAGCCTGAGGCTGTCCGTGTCACTCCATAAGCATGGTCCAGGCATCAGCAGAGGAAGTTTCACTTGGCACCTTTAATTTCTTAATTCCTGGAAGCTCTGAAGTATGCTGGCCTGGCCCCAATGGCAGACAAGCTCCCGATGCCTGATGCTGGCAGCACTGGATGTGTTGCTATGGTGTCTCCAAATACCACCCTTCTGTCAGCTGAGCCAGCTCCCAGCAGCATGTCCTAATTGTGGCTGTGCAGCAACAAAACAAATACTCGGAGATTTCCATAAAGGTTATAATCAAAGGAGCTTTCCTTGCTTTTTAATATGTGCTGAATGGGTTCATTTGTAAGCTTATTATGACTTCAGAGCGAGAGAAGCTATTAGGGTGATCATTAGCTGCCTGTGCAGAGAGCAAGTAAAGCTGTGGCATGTTCCTGAACAACCCCCTCTGTAGCATCTGCAATTTCAGTGTCATTAACCATAACCAGCCATGCTGTCTTTCATGTTTCCCTTGCCACTAGTAAGGACAAAAGAGAGAGGAGAAGGGGGACATGGAACCGCACGCTTTCAGCGTAAGTTCAGATGGAGAGAAAAACGAGGTGCAAAGAAAGCAGCAGGTTCACTAGC
>VWZY01000156.1:19214-45439 GCA_013399075.1 Chloroceryle aenea
GTGTGTCTTGGATCTGTTACCCATTGGGAAAGCAAGAGCAACGGGGAGCCATCCTGCGAGACATGGCTCGTGTCTCACCAAGTCCCTCTACTCCTGTCATCTACGTGTCAATTGTGCTGAGGGTCTTTTGTCTGCCTGGAAAATGATTATTGCTGGAGTGCTTTGATTATACATCTTTTGAAGGCAGAGAGAAGACTTAGAAACACATATGCTAAGATGATGGGATTTATTAACTCTCACTGATTTTCCTGCAGAACGTCTGAAGCTCTGTTGTGGCCTGTAACCATGGGTCTGCTCCTTACTCCTCCTTCAGAAATCAGAAATATCTGTAGCAAAAGACGTTGGCTAGGTGGGTATTCGTACTTCAGTTGGGACAGGGGTGGTGATCAGTCCCATTTGCCTTTCAGACCACATTAGCCATGGTTTTATGTCTCGGAGTAAGCTAAAGGTGCTGATCACAGTGAAACTCAGTTTAGATTTGCATGTGGTATATCTGAAAGACATGTATCAGTTATGGCTACAAGCAGGGTAACTTAGACTTCACATCTGCCTCTCTTCCCTAGGTCATTTCTCATTACCTTTGCTGCGTTCAAGTTTTCCTGGACATGTTACACCTATAGCTTATGACATGTTCTTTCTTTCCTAACTAAATCAATCACTGTGAATTGTGAGCTACGTGGGATAAAGAATTTCCTATCCGCAGCACTTTGGGATGCATTATTATTTCTCTGGTTAAAAACATTGAAAAGATAACCAGACCCAGGTAAATAATGCCACTTCTCAGATTTCCAGCAGTATTATTTTCTGCTTTATTTACTATTGCTGAGATTCCTCATTGAAGATCTGCTGTTTTCATGGGATGTTTTTCCAAACCTTTGCTTTCCTAGACTGACTAAATCTGACTAAACCGCCTGGTTTGGTTTTGCATCTTTGTAGGCAGTTACCCTGAGAAAATAGAGGGGTTTGTTTGTTGTTTGTTTTGGTTTGTTATGGGTTTTTTTTGGCAAAATAGCTGATGTATTTGAAGTTCTGTTTGGGATTGCTTTCTTAAAAGCAATTCAGATTATTAGTCCCCTAGTTAAACGGCGTGTCTTTTTCCCTACCTCTGAAAAAAATAAAGCACTGAGAAGAACAACTGAAAAAAGCAGTTACCTTACTGATCTGTAGCCCTGTTCTGCATTAGAACAGATGATAAAAGCAGGGGTTTAAATTCACTTGCCCCTGGGCCCTTGCCTGTGCCTTTGCCCAGCCTGTCTGGGGCTGCCTTTCCTTGCTAAGGAGACATGATCATCATCTTTTTGATGGGACAAGACCCTGAGGCTCAAAGTAATCCATTTTGATTGCCTCTTTAGTTAAAAATCAATCTTTTTCCTCCTCTGCCTTGTTCGCCTGAAGCCTGCAAAGTATCAGGAAACTTCTTAGAAATACTGGAAATCACATTCTGAGGAGGACAAGGTTGCCACAGCAACTGCCCGGTGTTTCTGAGATATATTCCTGCATCTCTCAAAACAGTCCTGAAGGCCACAAATTGCAGAGTCATTTGCTGCAAACACAGCAGGCCTACAGAAAAAGAAAACATAGAAGAGCACCAGGGAGCCTGTTGCTGTAAAGGTGAGACGTGTCAGGCTGTGGGAAAACGCGGCAGGCGTTTACACTTCATCTCAAATGCCCTGAGCGTCTGGCGTGCCATGCAGAGCGTCTGGAGGGTTTCAGCACTTGACAGTGCCTGACATGATAGTGGAGATGGCACTTGGCTTGTGACGCCGCTCCGTGATCCACTCAGGAGGGTGACATTTATTCCCTCTGAAGGGAAGTATTGTCAGGCATAGGAGGCCCAGGTTAGCCACCTCCATTTTGCTGTGCTAAAGAGACTTCTTTCTGGGACGGAAGATGCCTGTCAAAGAGTAGAACTTGTCAGCCAGAAGTGATCACTTTGGGGCTGCTCTCGGTACAGTGAACTGTGGGCTGTACTGCGGGTCAGGAGATTGTTTGCACTACCTCAAGTGGAGTCATCTGGGGCCTGATGCTCTTCTGGCACTTTAAAGATGTACCCTAATGCCTTTCCATATGTTACGACATTTGGGAGAATAGGATCTGCTCTGGAACTTCTGAATTCCCATTTTGTATGTCTGCGGAAGATTTTCCCCCAGATGATCTCGCGTACCCCTTTGCACACACTGACGAATTTGCAAATACAGAACATAGATGAGAAGAGCTGTATTATTGGTTTTGTTGCAAAGCTGGTGTTATTTCGAAGCTTTAAGAGGTTCAGTCCAGCTCTCCTTTTCCTCCAGTGTGTGATCAATGGGCCCTTAAGCACAGCCTTACAGTGGCAGAAATGGATCTTTGTTAAGAGGATAAAATCACAGAATTCTTTTAGTTGGAAGAGACTTTTAAGATGATTGAGTCCAACCATTCACCCAGCAGTGCCAGGACACCACTAAACTGTGTCCCTCAGCACCACATCTCCACAGCTTTGAAACCCCTCCAGGGATGGGGACTCCACTGCCCTGGGCAGCCTGGGCCAGGGCTTCACAACCCTTGTGGGGAAAAATTGTTCCTCATGTCCAACCTAAACCTCCCTTGGTGCATCTTGAGGCTGTTTCCTCTTGTCCTCGTGCTTGTTCCTTGGGAGAAGAGACTGATCCCACCTGGTTCCAACCTCCTTCCAGGGAGTTGTTGAGAGCAAGGAGGTCTCCCCTGAGCCCTCTTTTCTCCAGGCAGAACAACCCCAGACAGTCAGGTGAGAGTCAGGAAGGGATGTGGCCCAGTTGTCCCCAGTGCTCTACCTGGATAGGAAACAGGGTAGTTTTCATAGCAGCTCAGATTGGTTTAAACACCATCCCAAGCCTCATAAGATTTTAGTGTTCTAAAAACCCATCAGGTTATTGTTTTAAGGTGTAAGATGCCCCTGAGGGTTCTGCTCACTCAACTGTACGGTGGAATTAAATGCTCTCAGGCAATGCAACAGCCTTACTCCCTCCAGTGTTGCAAGGCAAGGAGTCATCACTAGTAAATGGGCCCACGTTTCAGTGACATTAGCATTTTAAAGTGGCTAAAGAGGAGGTAGATTGACTGTAATTTAGTATCTAGTTGCATGGCCTTGTGCAGGTCCCCTCATCACTGCTCTGCAGGGGCCGATTGCAGTTCCACAGTGCACTTTGGAATCTAATTAGATTTGCAGGCGGTAATGTAGCCGTGTCACAGCAACGACTCTGCTACGCAAGCATGATGAAGTTCCAGCACAATTCAATATTTATTGGGAGCAATAGGTCCTGGATAACGCATGGGGCTGACAGCTTGTGCGAAGCTCCAGTTCAGGAGCAGCAAGCGTCTTAGTTTTGTATGAAGCTGTTGCAAGGGAATGATGCTAATCTGATCCTGCTTCCACAGAGATTTTTCAGATGTTTCTCCTTCCCCATAGATCTGGCAGGACATGACTTGTACCTTTAGCTCCTCCTTTGGCTGAATAGAGGGGTTGGCATGTGATTCCGTTTCTCTAGATCCTGCAAATGTGGTGAGCAGAGGACTGGCAGTAGCTAGCGGCACTCGAGAAGCAGGACATTTTCAAATGATGCATCTGGTGGTCTTCCTGAACTAGTTAACATGCAGGAGACTAGATTTCCAAAGACAGGCCTTGCTTCTCCATCTTTTCTTGTTTTGCTTGTTACCTGTTGACTACTATATCAACCTCTTTTTGCCCCCTTCCTCTTTAGTCTGGCTCTTCAGCAACCTGAGAGACTTCTTGCTGCCTGAGACCAGCAGGAATCATGAGCTTAGCTGTTTTTCTTCCCTCAAGGACTGCTCTTCATGAAGAGCAGCTCTAAAAGCAGCAAACATGAGGATAAGCCCCTGCTGAACCAGGAGACTGGCTGTGGTGGTGGTTGTGAGACGAGAAAGGAGGCCGGAGAGCGTGCCAAGTGCAGCTGCCCAGCCAGCTGAGCCAGCTGCTCAGCTCCACAGAAGGAGCATTGGCCTTGGCCCTCACCCCAGCTTCCACTGGGTTTCCCCAGTGACTGTAATTAAAGGCATTGGGTCTCTCCAGTCCCAATTTGGCACGGTGGGTTTGCACTTTCTGCAGCTCTCCCTAAGGACAAAATCATAGCTGTTAACTAAGGAGAGTCTGTTGGGCAGGGGCCTCCTCCCTTCCAGGGCTGTGGAGTAAGGTGGAGTATTGGTCTTGTTTGGCACCAAACCTGCTCTTCCATTCCTTCTGACACAGCACCTGCTGGTACCTACTGAAGCATTTAAGGTCTTCCTTTCTGTGGTGCTGTAATTTCTTTAAAATATTGTGACTTAAGAGGAATAAAAAAGTAAAATTCCTCTCCCACGCAGACCTTTGAGGGCTTGTAGGGATGTAATTATATGCGCACGCAGCAGGAGCAGGAATCCTTCATTCTGGTAGTTTGCCTAATTATAGGTTTATGTAGCACAGTGTCATCTCTGCATTCAAGTTGGAGACATCTTCTCCTGGCAACTTCTGTTTCAGGATAGTGGCATCACAGGATAGGACAACTGGAGAAATGGTCTCTCAATTACACGTGCAAAACACAGGATAAATTGTCCCCACCCAGAAAAGAAAAGATGAGAAGGTGAGGGTGGGCACTGGGCTCTGACTCTCAAAAAGGTTCTCTCTGTTGCAAGGCAGGGACACTCTCTTGTCCTGCCTGTAGACTCTCCAAGCCTCTCTCCAGAGGTCCCTGAGGTGGCTGCCGCCATCTCCCAGCTGGTCATGCAGCACCCTCTGAACTTCCAGGCTGCTGGTAAAGCTGTGCTTCGTATACAACCCTGCGAAGTGGGGCAGTTCGTCCACTGCTTGGCAGATGCCTTCAGAGTATTGCAGCCCAGCTGGGTCAATGGGCTACAGATGTTTGGTACCCTCCAGATTTCCCAAGGGAAGCCATCCCTGCTCATCATCCAGGGATGTAGGTCCACAGTGGCAGAGGAAGGACATGAAATGTGAGGGATTAGTGCAAAAGAAAAGGTCTATGAACATTCATTTGATGGTTTATATTGTAATAGTTTCAAACACCTTGAAAATGTTCACTTCCTACCAACAACAAACAATATTTTACTTACAGAAGTTTTAATGGGGAGCAGTTTTCAAAGGCACATTCACAAATGTTTGTGGTAAGCAGATGTTAAATGTACCCCCTCCAGAAATCACAATGAAATGCTGGCAGTGAGAGAACAGGGACAGACCCAGGTGACTCCTCTGATCCCTTGCAGGGAAGCAGCAGCCTCAGCAAAGCTGCGAGCATTGATTTGTGAAGGGTGAGCATTGTGCAGGTAGAAATTAAAATTTACATAGAAAATTGTGATGGGGAGTTCAAGGGCAATGGTGATCTACAACCATGTCCCTCTGCCTGCACTGCTTGTGGAGTCTCCTTCCCTGGAGAGATTCCAAACCCACTTGGACAGTGTGATCCTGGGCTCCCTGTTCTAGGTGACTTTGCTGGAGCAGAGGGGTTGGACAAGATGGTCTCCAGAGGTCCTTCCAATACCAATCAGTATGTGATGCTGTGGTTATGTGATCTATTGTCACGGTGGCTTCGTCATTCCTCTCTGTTGGTGCTTCCTAGCCAGTGACAACAAGGCAGAGGGAGAGGAAATAGTTTTCTCAAGTCGGTGTGCAAGCTGGCTGGAAGAACGTGGGACATCGTCCAGCATCTCAGGCTGTTGCCTCTGTCTAATGGCTGAGCTGAGCTTCCCAAAGATTCATTCCATCTCCCTTTCTCTGCCTTTCCCATTTTCCTGGTAAATGGGCTGTAAAGTCACAGCAGATTAAAGTTTGTCTAAGCCTCTTATAAAATATTGAAGGTGCAGCTGGCATTAATCTAGTCCTGTTGTGGTATGAGGTGCATGTGTAATGGAACTGTAGATTTACATGTGGTCTGTGGGCATTTAAAACACCCTGAAGGTTGTTAAAGAGATTCTGAAGGATTGGATCTCTCACTGGGTATTAAAAGCTCTTCATTAGTGCTAATGTACACTAAATTAAGGTGGCAATTAGACTGAGCATATTCATCAGGATGGTGTGTTTTAATAAAATGTGTATTTAACGTGATTGCATTTTATTGACTTTGCAGTAATTGCATATTTTTTTCATACAGGACAAGTTTGGCTAGGAAGAGATACATGGGACACACAGACAATTAAAGACTAGAATAGACACTGTGCTTCAAGCCCCTGGAGTTGTGAAGGTGAGTCTTGCTTACAGCTCTTTCTTTCCACATCCCATCCTATCGCCTGCAGCGAGTTGCCCCACTTCCATCTCCTAATAAACTGCCCCTGTCTCTGTTCTGTTTAGAGAAGCAGACTGTGTGGAAATAATATTCTGAGAGGGTTTTCTGGAAGACACCACCTGGTAGATATGTTCTCTTAGCAAATCCTACCATTTTACTTTAAAGGAGTTGGATACTGCTTGCAGATAGTGAACACAGAAACCCTCTTGGCAGTAGGGTCCTCCTTGAAAGAAGGCACACATGCTGAGCCAAGTCTCTGTATCTGCAAACCAAAGGGTGGGCTGCCATGTTGCTGGGGAGAGGATGCAATGGAATGGTGTCAGGTTGTGGTGGTCCTTCACCCCTGGTACAGCTTAGAGCCTCAGGGGTGTTTCTAGTGACACCTCATCTGTGACAGCCTCTAGAAATTGATGCATTGACATGGAAGAGAAGCTGGTCCATATTTTCTGATTCTTTTAAAGGGTGGCTGGAAGTGGTTCTGGAGAGCTTCAAACATGTTTTCTGCTTGTCCTTGGTTGGATTGTGCACGAATGTGAAAGTAGCTGTGAGTTAGCACCATTTACTCCTCAAGCCATTGACTAGTAAGTTGTAGGAGGTACTGCAGAACTGGGTCTTAGGTTTGAAAGGAAGCAGTGGATCAGTTCAGCAGACAAAGTCTTTGTGCATGTTGTTGGGAGAGATATTTTAATGAAAAAAACCATATACGTGGACAACATGATAGAAGAGACTGGAAAAGCATTTTGCATGAGGTTGGACATGATGACTTCCAGAATCTTTTCCAATCTTGGTCATTCTGTGATTTCTATCAAGTATTTGAGACAGGGAGACTGTGAACAGCTGTCAGGCAAGTGTACAGTGTTTGAATTTTATGTTGTGAAACAGTCTGCAGAGGTTTGTAGGGGTTCATCTCCAAAGCACTGGTAAAGGAGCAATCAAAGTGATTTCCATCCAGTGTGATATGGGGCTACAAGGACATGTCAGGGGTAGCAAAAAGAAATTTGGGAATAGTCTTTTGTGGGGGTGGTTGAGCAGCTGCCCTGAGATATGTGAAGTTCAAGGTAATCAAGCAAATCTCAGAAGGGAGGATAAAAATGGTGGCTGGAGATCAACAAAAAAATGCATTGCCTTGGAAAAGTAGACTTTATTCTAAATGGATTACAGCAGCTGGGACATGTTTCCTGGCTCTGCTGCTGGGGATTTTTAGCCTCCCCATGCTTTTGCAAGATAAAATTCATATTAGTGGGCAGAGAAATGTAGAATAAACTGCCTAAGAAAAAGCTGAACATTTATAGCTACATTTCAGACCAAACCAAATGTGTCTCATATGTCTCACAGGTCTGAGATGGGACAAGCCGGGGAAAGCATCTGTCAGCCGCTGTCTTCTGCAGTTCTGACTGTTAATGTTTGCTTAGCAATAAATGTCTCCTGCAGAGGAGAACTTCATCTGTCACAAATACGGGGCCTGGAGGAGGGGAGAGAAGATGATTCTTTTTATTTTTTCTTAAATAGATGAAGACACATGTTTAGTTTTTATCTCATGTGTATCAGTGTGTGGTAGGAGTAACTTAGAAAATTTGCCTTTTGTGTGTATGGCTTAAAAAGAAAAGTGGAAGGCAAAAGCAGCTCCATGGATCAGGGTTGTCCTTTCATGTCGGTTATTTTCTCCATGCAGCTCGTCGTCAGGGACTTGGGGTACCTTCATCTAACTCGTAAGGCAGCAGCTGGCACAAATGGTTTCATAGTTACGTTATTTGCAAGTAACATTGTTTGCACGTTGCTGGCGTTGTTTGTGAATGGCATTAGTTACACACTCACCACGGTCTAGAGCAGTACCACATGTATAAACTAGATGGTGATACATCTCGTATGCGCTGGAGAGCTTGAGCTCTGGCATGAAGGGGTTTTAAGCACTATATCAGAGGTCTGATCATGCCTTTAAGACTGGGAAGAATGCAAAGGGACCTACTTAGCTCTTTCTAGCCTGTGCTGTGTCACCTTGTTCAGGTAAGAAATGAGCTCTTCCATGTAATGAACTCCACAGGATCTACTCCAGTAAACAGTGAGAGTGCTAAGGATGTTCTGGTGTTTTTCAGGAAGAATTGTATCAAGGAGCCTAAAGACCATGGAGGGAGACTGTCTGAGCTGCATGAAGTACCTGATGTTTCTTTTCAATTTCTTTATATTTGTAAGTATTTAGAATGCACTTTCCCTCCTGAATCCTCCTGTTTTCAGCAGCCTGCTCTTTCCCATCAGGATAGGCTGTAATTTGTTCAGGTTGTGACAGGACAGAAAGTCCCCTCAGCTTTGCACTAGCAATCCCCAAGAGGTTTGCAGCACCCAGAGATGCTCAGACACTCAGGAAGCCAGCACAGAGGTCACTGTTGTCAGTAATTATTATCTGTTAGTAATTATTATCAGTCACTGAGAGTTACTCCTCTCCTCATCAAGGGGGACCAGAGGGAAAGCTTTAACTAGTGGTGTACATGGTCTGTCCTTGAATGGCAGAAGGAATTGTTGTCTAATCCTGGGTGTCCTGCTGAGTTTTTCACTGGGAAACACAGTCATTTTCCTACCATGTGTATAGCCATTCTTGGTGACCCCTTTGTTCTCATCTGTGGTAGGATGTGGTGGCAGCTCCCAGCCACCCTGGTCTCCGTGCCAGGGATGGTTCCTGTGTGCCCTATCACTGAGCTGGCCCCTGCAGATGTGGCAGCTCGACACGGGGTCTGTCAGCATTAGTGAGGGAGTAAACAGCTGGTGGAGTGGTATGTCGAGGAATAAAGGTGATTTTCCTGCAAATGGCTCATCTAGTGAGCAAGAGATACTGTGAGTAGCATGTCAGCAGTCACATGCTCAGCAGGGAGCGCACATCACAGAGAAACACAAATTCAGCAAGCAAACACCTTTGATCAAAAGATAGCGATTAATCCAGATCTTCTGCAGCAGTTGTTTCATGCTGGCCTGTCGTCTTCTCTCTCCTCTCCTTGTGATGTGACAGCTGGGAGGAGCGTGCCTGCTGGGAGTTGGGATCTGGGTCATTGTGGATCCCACCGGATTTCGAGAGATAGTGGCTGCCAACCCGCTGCTCTTCACAGGAGCGTACATCATGCTGGCTATGGGAGCAATGCTCTTTCTGCTGGGTTTCCTTGGCTGCTGTGGTGCCATCCGGGAGAACAAATGCCTCCTGCTTTTTGTAAGTGCGGTGCAGGGGGTGGTACTTGGGGAGAAGGTGCTAGATCAAATCAAGTCCACTTACAAAGTCGTTAAAGAATTGATGAGCCGGAGAGCTGCTTGAGCAAGATTTCACAGTGATGCATAATATATATCTGAGGCTTTTAGTCCAACTGTAAACAGGAGGTAGAAGGGACAAGACAGATGCACAAATGCATGTTCTCTAGATTCTGGCTTCTGTATTTGCAAGGACTTTTATTTTTCATTAAGCTCCTTGTCTTCTGGTAAAAAACCATCACTGTGGGACCTAACGTATTGCATTAAGTACAAGGCTGTGAAGTGTTCCTAGATTTCCCAGCATTTGGACTTGGAACACAAAAAGCAACAAACTTTGGCCTGCACACCAGGCATTGAATCACTTTTGGATTGTCCTAAAGATCCCGTGACTGAAAAAGAACACCATAAAAATCAGAATCCAAAGTGCTGTTGAGCATGCAGCATTGCAGCCCTGGACTGAATTTGCTGCTCTGTGTTGGCTTAATTTGATGTAGTTTTGAATGCAGTTTTTCATTGTTGTAAAATGGATGCAGTAGCCCCTGGAACTTCTCAGCATGAAAATGTGGGTCCTTTGGGTTAAAGGCAGTCGTTACTCTTCTTGGAACAGCCTTGCTGAAGCTGGAGCAATAGATGAGCTGTGGAAAAGGAACGTGAAACCTTGATTTGGGGAAACTTCTGATAAACCTGTAACCATAACCAGGAGCTGAGGCAAGACTTTTGACCAACGTGAAAGCCCCCACTCCTCAGGATGTTCACCTTGGGTGAGGGGGGTCGCCGAGTCCAAGTGTTTGGTCTCAAGTGTGGATTTGAACGTGTCCCATGTGCTAACTCATTGGCTGTTTGGTGCTCTCATGTATAGGTAATCACTTTAATTTTGGGAGGGAAAACGTAATAAGATTTTGACGCTCCTTAAAATGCAGAATGAGAGCAAATTCAGCAGCACTGATGATCCATCTTCTCTTTCTCATCAGCACTAATGGCTGCTGGCGTTTTTTCTGCTGTAACTATTACACAAATCTGTAGTGCAGACTGCACAATGTAAGTGTAAATCAGTTTGGGAATGATAATGAAGCTTATCAGAGATAATCTGGGAATGGCTGCTTCCCCTTCTACACAGACCCGTGCTGGAGCTTGAGTGAATGTGTGTCTCCCAGTAATCAGTAAATGAAATGCAATTAGCAGGGTGATGGGATTAATCACTTGATCACCACCTTAGACCTCTTGGTGACTATGCCGAGATCCCTTGATGGATGCTGATATGAATTTGCAAAGCATTGTTCATTCTCATCACTTGTTCTTTGCCCTCCCGTGGTGAAATTAAAACCAAAACTGTCTCAGAGAAGGAAAAAAAGTAAAAAGAAGACACCACACAAAAAAACTCCAGCAGTAAGAATAAATTATAGAGTTAACTAGTTGAGCAAAATTGAGCAACAGTGTTCTGTTAGCAACCACAGTCATTGCTCTTCTTGTTTGTCATCTGAGGTCAGACTTAAGACCAGGCTTTTAGACCAAAGCATTAGACAGTTGCAAGGGCAAGAAGGTGAAAATACAGTTCCAGCTTCAAGTGAACAACCATGTGCCTCGATATTTCCTTTCATTTTTCCTCCCTAGAATGATGATGACCTCAGTGTGATGGTTTTGCTTCAAACTGGTGCCTGTTTCTCTTGTGCTGATGCTCAGTCTGCTGGCTATTGCTGTCTGTCAAGTCTGCAGAGTGTCCTTAATTTAAGGATATGCACATGCACACTTTGGATACTCTGCAAGACGTGGGCGATATTTATGTAACCAAATTAAAATGCTTTTGGTGTGTTACCAGCTTTCTGTCAAGATTCTGCATGGTTAATACTTGATAGAGCACTGGAACAGGCTGCCCAGATTGGTTATAGAGTCTCCTTCTCTAGGGACTTTAAAGACCCACCTGGATCTGTTCCTGTGTGGCCTGCCCCAGGTGATCCTGCTCTGGCAAGAGTTTGAACTCAATGATCTCCAGAGGTCCCTTCCAACCCCTACCATTCTATGATTCTATGAATACTTTTCTCAGTGCAACCTTGTTGTGTGGAGGGGGATATGAACCAAGGCCGATTCTGTCCTGAAATGCAGAATACTCTGAAAAGAGTCCATTTTTGGTCACAAGCATAAATATTTGAGTATATGTCCCAACACCTCCTCCCATACAAAATGAGCCATGGCTATATTACAGTATAATTGCTCATGTTGTGGTGAGGGGATTGTGTGCATATTTAAGTGCATATATGTGATGCAAACACTTGTGTGAAGCCAGTTTAGCCCTGTATGAGCATCTGCACAATCACAGAACTTTTTCCATCCAAGTAGGCTTTACTGGTTTAATCTGGTGCAGATTTGTCAGGGGATCCTACTGGTTCTGCAGCCTTAGTCCCATTAGAACCAGGCAAAAGCATCTCAATTTTCTGTGCCCTGAGATGTGGTCAGAGAGGGGCTGTGTCTGCTCCAGGTTATTGTCTCATAAAGGTTTTTAATTTTTAGGGGAAAAAAAGAAGTGACCTCAGTTATTTTTTTCCATTTCTTTGGTGACTAGCGAAACCTTGTGTTCCTACTACCTGTTGCACACACCTAATAGTACTTTTTTTTGCATATTCTTTCTTCCAGTTCTTCATGTTCATTTTGTTAATCTTCCTGGCGGAGCTTTCAGCTGCAATCCTGGCTTTTATCTTCAGAGAAAATGTAAGTATCCGATGGTGGACAAACTCTGAACCCCAGTGGGACTGTACCCAGCTGGAGCACGGTGTTAGATGGTGGCCGATGGATTTGTAGAGTGGCTGTTTGTTTCAGATAGCAACAGACCTGCTTCAGTCCTAGCCACCATCTGCAGAACTGCCAGCACTGCTGAACGTTAGCTAACCTGCAGTGCAAACACTCTCTTGCACATCTTCTAAGCATATGCCTTTCTGAACTGCTGCATTCTCAGGCTCACCAAATTCAATTTTGAGTCCCATCAATGGATCCCTTTCATATTGCCCTTCTTACAACTTTCTGGTCCTTCTCTCCATGGTTTCATAGGATGCAGCCTTTCTCTGCTCTGCTGCTGTGTGTGTTATATGGCCAGCATCCCTCACCAACACCCGTCATAAGCTTTTACTACGCTCGTATTGAGCACTGCCTCATCTGTTTCTCTTAACCAGCAAAGGTTTGTGCATTTTGAGGAGACAGCCTCAGGTTGTACCGGGCGAGGTTTAGGTTGGACACAAGGAACACTATCTTCCCTGCAAGGGTTGTCAGGGCTTGGCCCAGGCTGCCCAGGACAGTGATGGAGTCCCCATCCCTGGAGGGTTTCAAAGCCATGTACATATGTGCTCTTGGACACTCCTGGGGGAAGGTAGAGAGAGACTGTTTTTTCTCTTTATAAGTTTTGTAAGTCTTTGCTTCAGATCTGAAGGAAAAGCTCTGCACACCCAGGTACAGGCTCCACAGTAATGGTTTTAAACTAAAAGAGGGTGGACTCAGACTTGACAGAAGGAAAAAAAAAGTGAACATTGAGGGTGGTGAGATGCTGGCCCAGGTTGCCCAGAGTGGGGGCCAATGCACCATCCCTGGAGCAATTCCAGGGNCATTCCAGGTGAGGTTGGCTGGGGATCTGAGCAACCTGCTCTAGCTACAGATGTCCCTGCTCCCTGAAGGGGGGTTGGACTGGATGACCTTGAAGGGTCCCCTCCCACCCAAAGAAAACTATGATTCCACTCTCATGAAAGCCATGGGACACATGCGGATAAGGTCAAGATAAGGTCACACTGGTTATTCCAGACTTCTGTAGTATTTGGCAGTGTTAAAACTTGAAGGGGAACAGACTTCTGTCTTTCTTGAGCTTGTCTCCATGTTTGTATCACCAGCTTCCCACTCTGTCAGAGTGACTGACAGGGAGGGGTTTAGTGTTAAGGGTGGAACGAAGCATGTCAGATCCCAGCATAGCCAGAGGTGGTTCTATACAGAAGTTAAACTCAGCCTGCAAAGTCTTGTAGTTCGTTCTCCTCTCAGGTTTCTTCTGGGAAAGCAAAACAAACAAACAAACAGAAACAAAACAAAACAAAACCCACCAAAGAAACAAAAAAACCACAAGCCTTGTTTTGCTGTTCCTGTGTATTTTGGCAGTAGCTCCTCTGGCTTGGTAACTTCTTGTGGCTAATTTTGCTGTCATCTTTGTGTTAGGGTGAGGCTTGATGGCTGGACAGGACATTTATGGGGACAGATGTGGTCTTTTGATGACCCTGTGAAGCTAGTTACATTCAAGGTGTAAATGTACATTTAGGCAACTTAAATCTCTCAGAAGCTTACCAGATGGGTTGCTGTGATGGTCATTGTACCAGTCCCTATGGCTGTGGCCTCACTGGGTGCATAAAATGAGACAGGGCATTATCTTTCTCCTCTATCTGTTCACTTTCCAGGTAACATCCAGCATAGCTTTCTCTTGTATAGTGTTTTACATCCAAATTAACTCAGCAGAGTTAAATTATTAATAGATGAGGGAGTGAAAGAAATTGAGACAAAAAGAGAGGGGAGGAAAGAGATGTTTTCTACTGAGATTGGACATGAGAGGGAGAGTCAGCGAAGCAAAGCATGTCAGTGGGATGAATGGAAGTGGTGTTGGCGAGGGCGAGCTACTGTGATCTGCAAGACCAGTTGCACTCCCAAAGGACTGTTTCGGAGCAGTCTCTAAAGAGGAAGACTGGTGTTAATCAGCTGTGGGAGTACCAGGGTTTCTCTTCCTTTGTATAAGAGGTTTTGGAGGGTGGAGAATGCTTTTTCATCTAGGAGGGACTGCCCCTGAAATAACATCTTCCAAGAACAATAGACAGACACTGTGAAATGGTTGGACTCCATGATGTTAAAGGTCTTTTCCAAACAAAATGATTCTATCCTCTTTTGTAAGCAATTTTTTAAAATAAGAAAGCTGCTTCTGCTGATTTATTATTATTTTAAATCTTTGTTACATTGTTCCTGAACTTTAGATGTTTAGGACAAGCTGTTTTAAGAACAACAAAATGGAATCAGTTACTTTTCTGGCAAACTTGTCCTTCCCTCACTAGGCTTTGTTTTAGGCCAGGTCTCATAAAAATCGCACACAGACTCGGAACAATTTCCCCTGGGGTTGCTGCTGTCAAAATAAAGGTTTTGCTTTATACTTAAATGACTCTTTTGTTTTAGACCCCGCCAAAGGCAGCCGGCGGGGATTATTACCAACAGTAATATCGGTTTCAAAGTCAGCGCTTCAGAAACAGAGAAGCATCAGAAGAATGTGCTGCTGTCTCTGCAGGGTAGGAGGCTGTGTGGAGAAAGTACGTAGAGAAAGGAGAACATTGAGGACAGACTCCATCATTTTCTAACCTGACCTTCCCTCAGCGCACCAGGTTCCCAAAGGAAAATGCTGCGTCCTCTGGTATTTTAATATTCAAAAGGAAGAAATGAGTTCACAGCTGTCCCGTAAAAGCGATGTAGGAATTTAGCAGCATATCTAATTAAAAGGTCGAGAGATTGAACTACCCACATCAGTCAAGTCTTAGTGACAAAGTTTTACCCAGTATTGATTTAGTCATTAAATTCAGCCTCAGTTTTCATTTGTACCAAAAAAAGTCAATATTAAGTGGTACTTGGGGGTCTTTTAAAGAGTCACCCCATCGTTTTTTTTTTGTTGTTGTTTGTTTGTTTTTTGTCCTTAAATAGTGTGATGCAGTTATAAAGGAAACGAAGGATTTTGTGTTAGTGCTTTGGTGCCTGTCTGTACATCTCATACATATGTGTGTGTGTGATATTTCACATTGCATGCCAAGAACCTGAGCTTGGAGCAGTGTATGTTACTGCACCTGCAGCACTGTATCAACAGTGGGGAAAAAAGGGAGAAAAGGTCTTTTTCAGGCAGCTTAATTCCTCATCCTGCAAATATGCAACACTAGAGCAGTGCTGGATCCAGACGAGTCTTCACAGTGGCCAAGGGGTTTTGCCTGTGTGGGTCACAGATCACGAGGTATTTTAGAGAAGGGACCACACAAGTCAAGACCTACTGGGAACCTGAAAAGGGGATTCCCTGAAGTTTTCATCTGAAGTGGTAGAAAGGCAATGAGATTGAATCGGGTGTTCGGTTTAACAAGACTATTAATTTTGTATATTTACCAGTCCTCCAGAGAGCAATCCTAAGTAAATGTCATTTCAAGGTGTCTGACTTTCTGAGAAATCTCTGAGCCAAAATGTTCATTCAGTTTTTCTATTTTACGGTAAATGTAAACAGGAGGAAATGAAATTCCATTCATTTATATCACTTACCTTAGGAAAACCATTTTCATTATCTAAACACTGGAAATATAAAGAGAATTATTTTCCTTCATGTCTGTGGGTCACTTTAGATAATGTAAAGCATTGTCAGGGAAATGGTCTTTTTTCCCAGTTTCCAAATTGACTTGAAATTTTCGTATTCATTACAAGTTTTTGACTTCCTTTTCTTTACCAGAAAGTTTCATGTTTGGGTTTCATTCTGCTTTCTCAAACATGGAAGTAAATTCAGAGCAGTTCCCCTGTCATTAGTAAGCTAATAAGTTGAAGATCTTCCTAAAATATGATTTTAGTCTCATTTCAACTTACAAAACACTTTCAAATAGCTCTGTAAATTTAAAATACCGACCAACATTTAAGTGTAAATTTTATGTTACAGTTATAGCTATAATTCAATCCCTGATTTTTAATGAGTTTTATTCTACAGGAACCATTCACCCTGGATATAGTTGCAGTTCAGCCAGTGGCTTTTCCCATGTTTCTCCTCTGAGGTGTCCAAAAAAAAAGAGAACAAACACAAACCTACCAAAAAACCCCCATCATTCACAGAAGGGAGCTTTGGGAAGGGCTTGGGCAGGGTGTTGGCAGTAGCCTTCACATTTCCACCTCTCTGTGTCTTTCAGCTGACCAGAGAGTTTTTCACCAAGGAGCTGAAGAGGCATTACCTGAGGAACAATGACACAGATGTCTTCTCTTCCACCTGGAACTCTGTTATGATCACTGTAAGTCACCTGAATGGGTACCCCCAGCTTTCAAACCAGAAATAGTGTGGCCAGCAGGACTAGGGCAGGGACTGGTCCTCTGGACTGGGCACTGAGGAGGCCACTCCTCGAATCCTGAGCTCAGTTTTGGGCCCCTCACTCTAAGAAGGACATTGGTAAGTGTCACATTATGTAAGATCATGGCCAATGATATATTTTCAGTATAGAAATATGAGCCATCTAAACTGACTTTGTTGTTACAGTCCTAATCAGGCAGGTCGCAGAGTGACTGGAATTGGGAGTAGTAGCTGTTACTAGCTACTGCAAGGAGTTCTCTCTGTGTGTGCATGCATACATGTGTGAACTTAGTGCTCAGTGCAGCCCAAGGTGTATCTCCTCTGGAGGGAAGGGCAGGATGTCAGGCACTGCAGATGAAAAGTCGATTTTAATCTTAAAAGATGATTGCTGCCCTTCATGTTGATTCAGGGCTTTAATAAAGACATTTCCTTTTGCTGACTGAAGAGTCAGGGAATGACTTGAGTGGGAGGCCTGGACCTGACTTGAATCCTAAAATGGGACCTTACTTGAATCACCCACCAGTGCAATCATGGCCATGAGCTGTGGGGAGAAGGGGCGGATTGTGCTGCTGGCTCCCTTACAAGCTTGCTGGATGATCTTGAGCAAGCCATTCTGGATGTGCTCCAAAGCCCCATGTAGTTTGTGGCAATATTCCCAGTGGTACCTTAGGAGTCTACAGTACGACATGGGAACAGTGGGACTTTTTATAAAGACTTTGATGAAACAGAAGCTCCAAGCTACAAGCACAACCCACTTCTTTGGAAACAACAGTTGTTTTGTCTCTGCTTTGACTAAAGCTTTGAGCCCTACAAGTATGATCCTTTGATAGTTTTCTCATACCTGCTTTCTAGTCAAAGTGTCGCTTCCATCTTCCTTTCTTCTCTGCGCCTCTCCTTAGTTTGCCTGCTGCGGAGTGAATGGACCAGAAGATTTTGAAGCAGTCCCTCAACTTCCATACTCCTCTTTGGAAAAGGTGACACCAGAGGCTTGTTGCCAGCGAGAGCTCCAGAGCCGGGAAGGGATGATTGTCAACCGGGAAGCTTGCCTCACAGGCGTCGAGCGGTTTCAGAACCGACAGGTAAGGGAAGGCTAATACCATAAAAAGGAGTTTTGCAGCAGACAGAGGGCTGTCTGCCATGGTCAGGGTCATGCCAGTGTGTAGTTATCATCCCAGTTCCCCTGCTGCTGACAGTTTTCCTCCATCCTTACTCTGGCAAGGACCTAAGGATTCTGTTAGAAGTTCTGGAGAAGAGAAGGCTCTGGGGAGGCCTAAAGGCCTTAAGGCCTTTCTGTACTTCAAGGGGCCTGTCATAAAGACGGGGACAACCTTTTCAGCAGGGCCTGTTGTGACAGGACAAGAGGTGATGGTTTTAAACTAAAAGAGGAGAGTTTCAGGCCAGAGAGAAGGAAGAGATTTTTATTTGGGGTCAGGGGTGGTGAAACTCTGGCCCAGGTTGCCCAGAGAGGTGGTCAATGCCCCATCCCTGGAACCATTCCAGGTGAGGTTGGCCAGTGCTCTGAGCAACCTGCTCTGGTTGCAGCTGTCCCTGCTCCCTGCAGAGGGGTTGCACTAGGTGACTTTGAAAGGTCCTTTCCCACCCAAACCCTTCTGTGATTCTATAGTGAGGAGGACTGGGCTGTGAGAAGAAAGCAATCTCCTGCTCAGGTGTTTCACCACCTTTTGTCCTTCCTAGGGCTGCTACACTGTGATCCTGAACTCTTTTGAGACCTACGTGTACCTGGCAGGAGCCCTTGCCATTGGAGTGTTGGCTATTGAGGTACTTACCATTGGGTGACTAGAAGAAAAGCTGTGTTGGCCGATGTCCAGCAGCAAGGCAGACAGGCAGGTGCTCCCCCCTGCCAGGGGAAGTAGCATCCTGCAAACTGCGAGCAGGTTATTGACTTGTGGGTTTAATTGCCTGGAAAGAGACAGGTGCTTGGTCCTTTGCCACAAAAAGCAGGGAAACAGGCAGTGCCGTGTTCCTGCATTACTGCCTTGCATTGTGCCCCGCTGTGTTGGCCACAGGGGCTTTGGGGACCCTCCACCTGCCCCAGGGCCCTATAGAGCTGCTTTCCTGCCCTCCCTCCAGCAGCACCCCTGGAGCAGGGACCACGGAGCCTGGTACCCTGCGACACCAGGGCTGGGAGCGAAGCCAGGCTGCTGCCATAGCCATGAAAGGCTTGAGGGGACAAGGGAAGGAAGGAGGGGATTACCTTCAGGGGAAAAAGAACAAAAAAAGTTTTCCAGAGTGGGTGGCAGAAGGGTCTCATCCTTGCATCACGGATGGCTGGACAGGAGGGAGTGGTCCTGGGGCCAGGGAGGGCTTTGCTAGTCTTCTGGAAGATGCAGCTAACTCCTGTGTTTCTCTGTTTTGTTTTCACCCTCTCCTCTCCCCCTGCCCCTTCCCAGCTGTTTGCCATGATCTTTGCCATGTGTCTGTTTCGGGGGATCCAGTAAGAGGTGGCCCATGAACCACCACATTCTCCACACACTCAGAAGAAGGAGAATCAGAGGAAACAAAACCTGAAAACACCCAAAAAACTTTATTTTTGTTAACAAAATGGGGGCTGGGGGTGGGGGGAAGGGATTGAGGAAGAAGAAGAAAAAAAAAGAGGGTTGTAATATATGAATGACCAAAAGGATTGTACTTCAGGGGCTGGAACTTTGAGGTGATGTGCACTACACTGTACACCGGGCCCTAGCCCAGAGCCACCCGCAGCAGCGGCGGAGCAGGAGCCCAGCACGGCTGATTGCACTAGAGACTGATGGAGCCGAAGGCAGGGAGCAGGAGGACAGTGCAGCCACCTGTCCTGCAAAGCCCATGGGTGATGGTTTGCGACTTTATTGTGTTTTTGACTGAAGAACAGACACGCAGGGGCTGGGTAAGGTGACAGCTTGGCCGAAGTCTGTGAGTCCAGGTGGGTTTGAAACAAGCGCTGGTGGCTCACCTGAGAAGCAGGCAGACATCGTTTGTGCGGTTCTGACTTTTGATTCCCAGCTGCAGAATGAAAATGTGACACATGCTCTTCAGCAGAAGCTTTGTCCCCATGACCTGAAACTGGTCAGAGATGTCAAGCGCTTCAGTGAGGCTGGCTCTTCTCTGGAGTCCCAAGCTGGGGCAGGCACAGTCGCAGGTAGCGATGGGATGCAGCTAAGGCTGGCTGATGGCCAAGAGTTTGGTGCCTACCTTTCTGTTTTTACTAAGATTTACTGTTTGTTGTTGTGAAAAAGAGACCAAATGGCTCCCTGCTGTGTTCCCATCTCCAGGGAACAATAATGGCTCTGGTCAAGATTCACTGATACTGCTGCCTTCCCAAGAAGGGGAGGACATCATGTTTAAATCTTATATGCCTTTGCCTTTCCCTTCATCCTTGCAAAAAAAGAAAAGTGGTTTGTGGTGATCTGTTAGCATAGGTATTTGCAGTGGTTCCTACACGTTTTCCAGCCCTAAGGGGAGGAAGGGAGGATGGATGGATGGATGGAACAGATCTATGTCAGCTGCTCCCACACTATGGGCCTGAAGACAGTCTCGTGGCATCATTTCTGTTCAGAGGGTTCCCCCAAGATTCTCCTGTGGGATCGTGACAAAAGCGTCAGGTCAGGATGGGGTTAGTCTGCCTGCTGGTTGAGAGGGTTTCCTCCCTTCAGATAGCTGGACATTTAACTAATGTGTCGTCTCCTTTCACTCGGGGAAGGACAGAAGGGGCTATGGTCTCTTGTTTAGTTTAGGTCTTTTTACAGGTTTTATAGTCTGAGATTATGGAGAAATTTTCTATAGGTTTAAACCAGCCCCTCTGAAAGCTGTAACTGTGGGCAAGGAAGGAGGGGGCAAAAGGCAGCAGCAAGGAGCAACGCGGGAGCCCTGGCTTTGCAGCAGCAGGTATGTTGGGCAGCTCTTCCCTTACACCTCAGGGGCCATGTCCCTTGGACTCTCCCAGTGGCACTGCCTGGATACAGGGAAGAAAGGAAGGAAAAGTGGCAGAAACAGACAAAGTTCCTGCCTAAAAACTAAATGGAGCTTTTCAAAGAATGACAGTTCACTCAATCAGCAGGAGAGGGCCCAGGCAGGTCGAGCTGCAGCCCCCCCTCTCCCCTCCCCAGGGTGCAGTCAGCATATTCCAGCAAGTAAATGGGCAGCCAGGGCTGCTGAGCAGCCTCAGATGTTGCATTAAACCTTGTGAAAAGCTTTTCTGAACAGTTTCCCACTGGATCTTCTTTTAATGAGGCATTTTAAGCATTAAATTCTGGTCTGTTGTTCAATGAAGGAAAACAGTATTGCCAGCCAAAAAAACAGCAGCGCCTGCACCCCACAGAAGGTGCTTCAGATAGGAAAAGGCTGTTGCATCTCCTCTCGTCGTACAGGCAACAGGCTGAGCAAAAGGCAAGCTTATCTCCTCTGTTTCTGCCTCAGGAGCAGGTGGGAGAGCAATTCCCAGGGGAGGAACAAAACCACCAGCAGAGATGGTCTGTCTGCGGGAGGTGAGTGGGAAGCAGAAGCACCTCCCCAAGTCTCTAATTTCTTTATATATATATATTTTCCCCCCCCCTCAGTTTATTATGCAAAATCCTGAAAGGTGAAATACTTGGATTTATGCATGGTGAGCAACTGAAGGAAGGGGAGGCAGGAGGAGAAAAGCCTAGAAGCCTTTTCCTGCCACCAGTGGCATGGGGGTAAAACTGCCGGAGCCAGGAGAACTGGATGAAAGCAGCCAGAGCCTGAAGTGGGGTGTCTGCTGGCTTGTTTTTCTTTGGCTTTCTCAAGTCTGTACTTGGTGATTTGTCAGGTTTTAGCCACCTTGCTTTCTGTCACCCTGGCCTTTGTACACCTGGTTCTCCTCTCATACCTTGTCTGAACCCCCATTTTCTGGATGATGGCTTTGGATACCCTCTAAAAGCAGGAACAGAGCCTGAAACCCCAGCAAATGCCAGGCAGCAGCTCTCAAGACCTGGAGAGAGCTGTAAAGACTGCTGCAAGTTGGAGAGGACCTGTGGAAGCCAGCAATGGGAAGAAGGAATTTCCCCAGGGGGAATTTCATGAGCAAGTGTCTGGCTGTATGGCAAAGCACATCCACATGTTAGGTTTGTCCCTTGGTTATGCAGCTGCCCCCTCTCTTTTCCAGTGTTTTNCTGCTGGTTGAGAGGGTTTCCTCCCTTCAGATAGCTGGACATTTAACTAATGTGTCGTCTCCTTTCACTCGGGGAAGGACAGAAGGGGCTATGGTCTCTTGTTTAGTTTAGGTCTTTTTACAGGTTTTATAGTCTGAGATTATGGAGAAATTTTCTATAGGTTTAAACCAGCCCCTCTGAAAGCTGTAACTGTGGGCAAGGAAGGAGGGGGCAAAAGGCAGCAGCAAGGAGCAACGCGGGAGCCTCAAGCCCTGGCTTTGCAGCAGCAGGTATATTGGGCAGCTCTTCCCTTACACCTCAGGGGCCATGTCCCTTGGACTCTCCCAGTGGCACTGCCTGGATACAGGGAAGAAAGGAAGGAAAAGTGGCAGAAACAGACAAAGTTCCTGCCTAAAAACTAAATGGAGCTTTTCAAAGAATGACAGTTCACTCAATCAGCAGGAGAGGGCCCAGGCAGGTCGAGCTGCAGCCCCCCCTCTCCCCTCCCCAGGGTGCAGTCAGCATATTCCAGCAAGTAAATGGGCAGCCAGGGCTGCTGAGCAGCCTCAGATGTTGCATTAAACCTTGTGAAAAGCTTTTCTGAACAGTTTCCCACTGGATCTTCTTTTAATGAGGCATTTTAAGCATTAAATTCTGGTCTGTTGTTCAATGAAGGAAAACAGTATTGCCAGCCAAAAAAACAGCGGCGCCTGCACCCCACAGAAGGTGCTTCAGATAGGAGAGGCTGTTGCATCTCGTCTCGTGGGACAGGCAACAGGCCGAGCAAAAGGCAANGAGCAAAAGGCAAGCTTATCTCCTCTGTTTCTGCCTCAGGAGCAGGTGGGAGAGCAATTCCCAGGGGAGGAACAAAACCACCAGCAGAGATGGTCTGTCTGCGGGAGGTGAGTGGGAAGCAGAAGCACCTCCCCAAGTCTCTAATTTCTTTATATATATATATTTTTCCCCCCCCTCAGTTTATTATGCAAAATCCTGAAAGGTGAAATACTTGGATTTATGCATGGTGAGCAACTGAAGGAAGGGGAGGCAGGAGGAGAAAAGCCTAGAAGCCTTTTCCTGCCACCAGTGGCATGGGGGTAAAACTGCCAGAGCCAGGAGAACTGGACGAAAGCAGCCAGAGCCTGAAGTGGGGTGTCTGCTGGCTTGTTTTTCTTTGGCTTTCTCAAGTCTGTACTTGGTGATTTGTCAGGTTTTAGCCACCTTGCTTTCTGTCACCCTGGCCTTTGTACACCTGGTTCTCCTCTCATACCTTGTCTGAACCCCCATTTTCTGGATGATGGCTTTGGATACCCTCTAAAAGCAGGAACAGAGCCTGAAACCCCAGCAAATGCCAGGCAGCAGCTCTCAAGACCTGGAGAGAGCTGTAAAGACTGCTGCAAGTTGGAGAGGACCTGTGGAAGCCAGCAATGGGAAGAAGGAATTTCCCCAGGGGGAATTTCATGAGCAAGTGTCTGGCTGTATGGCAAAGCACATCCACATGTTAGGTTTGTCCCTTGGTTATGCAGCTGCCCCCTCTCTTTTCCAGTGTTTTTTTAGCACAGTAGGCAGAAGGAGCAACTGTATTTTTGTATTTAACAGCTCTGCTATTTTGAGGGTCAGGGGCTCAAGCTGGAGAGCCCTGAGCAGTCTAGGGGACCTCCTCCCTGGTGGCCACAACCTGAGCACCTGGGATGGATGTAGCAGAGAGTCCACAGCCCCTGGCCATGCCCCCACCTCCCCACCCCTATTTAATGCTGAATTGACTGTCACAAATGCCTGGGAAAAGGGAGACCTGTGAAATAATGTTTGAAATCTATTTTAAAAAGGAAAAAAACAACTGTAAATGTTCTTTTTATTAGATAGTGAAGCTAATTTATCCTGTATTCCCTACTGTAATGCTTTTTTTATATTGAAAGGAATTTTCTTGGGGGGGATAGGGGGGGAGGGGTAATATAAACCAGACCACAACCCTGAGGCACTCTCTGCACGGTTTTTGTGTGCATTTCTTAAAAAAAAAAATTAAAAAAAAAAGAAAAAATAAAAGAAAGATATTGTGATGGTGAAGTGAAACGGCTTTAATTTTCACTATTTGCTTGGTGTTAAGTACAGCTACTTTCTTACCAGAGGAGAAAGAATAAATCCAGGTACAGCAGCTAAAATGAGGTATAAACTGAACTGTCCCCTTCTCCCCTGCCCCACCCCAAGTAAAAAAAACCTTGATAAGAAAGGAGAGGCCAGCTTTGGTCAGCCCCAGCCTCTCCTCCCATCACTAGCTCCAGTTCCCCAGATGGTGGTGAGGCAGAAATAAGGTGATGGAGGGAGCTATGTGAACAATGAGCTTTCTTCACAATGAGCTTTCCTTGCCCTCAAAAGCAAGGGCTCTGTGAATTTGAGGGTTTGGATCCATTTGTGGTAGAGAAAAGGGGTCGGCCTGTGACTGCTCCAAGCACACAGATTCCCTCGGTCCAAGGCCTTTCTCACCACTTTACTGATAAGGAAGGTGAGACCTTTACAGATGGAGTTTTTCCTCAGCAGATCAGTAGCAGAGCCTGAAGTGATGCCTGGGGCTTTTGATTCCTTTAGCATCCTCCCTTTCCCCACCATACACAAGCCAACCAGACACAGCTATTTCCTGGTGCTCTGCTGGGGCTCCATCCTCAAGCCACCCCAAGGAACTGCCTTCTAGAATTCATCTGCTACACATTCACCTCCTTGAGTGAGCCTGGCCAAGTCTCTCCTGCAGCACCTTGCTTCTGCGAAGGGACCCCGTGCCAGGGACCACAGCATTTTTTTTTTGTAACCCTTGCCAGGCAGGGGCCTCCATTTGCCCTTCTTCACTCAGGTGTAGAGCCCCTGTCCATTTACATATGTTCTCTGTCATCCATTTATAGCAAGACAGAGCAAGAAGCATGAAAATAAACATAATCTCTCCCCTTTCAGGACCAGGTACCAAGTACTATGAAACCTCTTAGGTGGCCACTGCCTCAGGCTTTGCTCTGACAGAGCAGAGGATACTGAGTGGCAAAACTAGAAGTGGCTCCCTGGTTTAAGTTTTGCAGAGGCAGCTAAGCAGGGAACCAGAGCAATTTGACCTAACCCAATTATAAGTTCCTTTGGAAAGCTGTTGCTTCCCCCACCCTCCCACATGATTTAACCATAGAGAAGTCTCTGGAGAACTGCTTTCACAGTGCAAAAACTCATTTCTCCCCCCTGCTGCGTGACACTTAAGTTATACTAATCAAGAAGCCATTTACCAACCCACCAAGATTCCCAAGACCTGTGTCCAACAGAGGTGGGAGGGCAACATTAAGACCCTCCCGTTCCTTCTTCAGCAGGACTGCTCTTGCTACAGTCAGTTTTACTTGTCTTTCCTACCAATATAATTTCCCACCCCCCCAAAACCCAACTCTCAGTCTGTGTGTACATTCATGTGACACCCCCTACCCCACCCCCACAACACAAAGACTCAAGCTTCAGGTACCTACACCAACATCTACAGCCCAAGTAAAGCCCTTGTGGCCACCTATGCAAGTGGTGCCCTGGTGTGCCACACTCCAGCTCTGCTCCTTCTCATCTGTGACACTCCCCAGGCTGCACTTGATCATCTCCTGCCTCACAGGGAAGTTTCCCTCCTAGAGCCCAACTCTTCCACCTGAAGAGGAAGGCTCCTCCTAAATAGAAGTTTCAGTCGCTCACTATCGTATTTTGGACATGTTAAAAGCAGCTTGGCAGGCACGTGTTGTTGGGAGGCCTCAGCATCCAGCCTGCTGCTGGATGTTGCACCTCTCTCTGATTTACTTCTTAGGAAAAAAATAAATTACAGTTGTGATGTTTCCTGGCTCAACTACCGGCAATATTCTTGCCTGACAGCCATTTTGCACGGCCAGCAGGTACAACATACGCAGTGTCCCAAGTTTATGAGGCTGCTTATAAATGCCAAAAGCACGAACACAACATACAGTGACTACCCACTACAACCTTCTAACTCTACTAAGATATTGAACAGCAATAGCTGTAGTTGCCAGTTTCACCAGTGGCTTGAGGGCACTCACACCAGCTCTGTTTGAGTAGGCATCCTTCTACCAGGATTTCGGGACATCGGCTCTATTCCAGGGCACACTTTGATCCAATCAGTGGTAGTGCATGGCTAAGTCACCCATATCCTGCACACAGACCTTCTGGCTTTAGTCCCATGGAGAACAAAAAAAAATGCCGCCTCCAGCTATGGACAGGGATAATCTGCAAGGAAAGCACCAGGAAGCAGGGCAGCCAATGCCACTAAGCACATAAGAACGTGTGGGAGAAACTGTCCAGTGAGTATTAGAGCACATTTAGTCTACCCTTGACTGAGCTAGAGAAGGCAACACTGCCTCCATACACCCCCTGCTGTTCTCCACCCCAGTTAAGTCTCAGCGCTACAACCTTTGGTCTTCTCTTCTCCAAGTGAGAAGGGCTGTGATGCCTGTACAGTAGCAGAGCTGGAACACCACCACCCGCAGCTGGGGCACATCCCTGGGGGCTGCTCCCTGTCCCAAGCAGCCACTCCAATGCTCGCCCCGCTCTTAACCAGTG
>VWZY01000156.1:49230-64377 GCA_013399075.1 Chloroceryle aenea
ACCACCCCTTGCAAGTACCCCCTTTGATGGCCCTTTGGTGGTAGGCACTGCCCTTTGCAGCATGCCAGCCTCAGGGACGACCCAGAAGGTGCAGTCCCTGCAGCCTGGGAACACTGGTAGCTGCAGCACGGGGTGCAGAGCTATGCAAACCCCATGTTCTAAATTCTGATGTTCTTCTTTTTGTGACCACTTCTCCGGGCTTATCTCAACTTCTTGTCTTTTCCCTCCCATCTCTTGGCCCCTCACATGGGGCCCTCCTGGAATTCTGTCACCAGCCCCCTCTTTCCTCCCACTCCCACAAGGAGGATCTGCATGCTGATGCAGCCCAGCACCCTACAGAATCACAGAGTCGTTTTGGCTGGATGAGCCCTTGATGATCATCACACCCAACTGTTTCCCCAATACTGCCAGGTCACCACTGAATCATGTCCCTCAGCACCACATCTCCACAGCTTTGAAACCCCTCCAGGGATGGGGACTCCACTGCCCTGGGCAGCCTGGGCCAGGGCTTCACAACCCTTGCACACAAGTTGTTCCTCATGTCCAACCTAAACCTCTCCTGGTGCAACCTGGGGTCATTTCCTCTTGTCCTGGTGCTTTGGAGAAAGGACCAACTCCACCTTCCTCCAGCCTCCTTTCAGGGAGTTGTCAGGAGCGAGATGGCCTCCCCTGAGCCTCCTTTTCTCCAGGCTGAACAATAACAAATCCTTTGGTTGCTCCATCTCCCACCTCCCTTTGCTAGGGCCCTTGGGATACATCCCCAGATATTTAGAGCATGCACAGCCCCTCTTACCCTGTGTGCAGCCAGCCTGAGCCCCTAGTACGAAAAAGCCACAGTAGCTGAGCTTTACAAAATATCCCTAAATGGTTTCTTTGCTAACAGCAGATATTCTGCTCTCCAGCAGCACTTGTCAAGCTGGGCACAGGCTTTGGCCCCTCCTGCCATTCTGGCCCCATCCCCTGACTCCGCAGGGCATCAGCATGCCCCAGGTAGGCACTCACTGAGGAGGGCTCCTCCATAGAGCCGGATGGGAGTCTTGCTGCTCACCGGTTCCTCATCGAAGACAACGTCGTAGAGCTGGTCGGGGAAAGCAAGGGCCTGGCAGAGGCAAGGGAGAGATTCAGCAACCTGCAGTGGCCAGAGCCATCAGAACGTGCCCTCTCAAACAGCAGCAGCACACTGATATCAAGCTTTTATGGGACAAGAGCTGCTGGCCAGGAAATTGGAAATTAAGGAGGTGCAAGAACTATCAATGTGTCAGCTCCTGGCTTCACAGCTGGTCTCTGTGGACGAGGCTGCCGTGCTGCGTGTGGTTTATGACCCTGCTAATGAAAACAAACTCCAGTGATGGGAACAAACCGCCTAAGATGCTGCTGACAAAGCCCATTACTGAGCCACGGGAGGGCAAAGGCCTTGCAAGAAAAAGCAGCTGGATGAGGCAGAGGAGGGGGGACAGATGCCAGGAGCTGAAGAGCCACCCCTTTGGCAGCTGGAAGCTGGTGGTGCCCATGACCACATCCCTCACTTACCATGATGGCAATCCCAGAAAACATGACGGCGGAAAGCAGCTGCCAGACCCTGTGCGAGAGGGAAGACAGAAAACCCCTCATGAGCATGGGCAAGATCCCATCACTCTTACTTGGCAAAGCATTCCTGGCTGCCTGCTCAGTCATCAGCCTTCATCCTCCCTCCTTGCACAACCAAGGCAGCCACAAGCCTCCTATGGGAGGACTCAGCTCCCCACAGCCCACTCACTCCAGCCTCCACCTGCAGACCAGCCTCGATGCCCAAGAGACAGCCAAAATCCCTCTCACCCAAGCCAGGGAGGGAAGTGACCCTGCCAAGAGGATGGTACAGAGGGAAGGTCCCTACAGGACGCACCAGCCTGTCATCCCTGAGATCAGGAGCATCTCCAGCCCCACACAGCCCCTGCGGTTCTCTGCACCTACTATGGGACAAGAGTTTGAGGGCCTCCAGCTGATTTACAGGGGAAGAAAGCAGAGCTGGTCTGGTCCCATGGACCCCAAGAAGCCTCCGCAGGAAGCAGTGATCCTGGCACAGCAGCAGTGCTGTTGTTGGTGGCCAGAGCTGTCAGGGATGCTGTAGCCAAGGGTCCACAGATGCCCCAGCTCCAAGGTAGCCCAATATCTTCTTACCTGAGCCCCAGCGGTTCCCGGACAGCAAACTTGATTTCATTTCCCAGTACCTGGCTGATCTGAAATTCAAACAGAAGACAGAAGGTGACTGAGCAGACCTTTCTCCAGCCTTCAGGCAGCACTCGCCAGCCCAAAACCACACACTGAAGCCCTTGTAGGGGTTTCCCTCAGAGGGCTGGCAGGAGGACCAGGACAAGGGATTCATCTGTGGCACCTTGGTCTCAACCCCTGCCGAAGGCTGCCTCAAAATAACCCCAGGTCCCTCAGCCAATCCTCACAAGACTTGCGCTCTAGATCCTGCATTCACAGCAGACCCATGGCGCTTGGAAGCCATTTTTGCCAAAGAGGCTGCAGGAAGTTAGATGCTAAAAAACCCCACCACTACCTCAGGTTGCCTGAGCAGAAGGTCCCTTTTCCAGCATTACTGCCAGCATGCTTCCCTCTCCCCTGCCCTCACCTTTGAGCGATGGACCTCGCCATCATCGTCCTCCCCGCCGACCCCCAGGATCTTGCGCGTCTTCAGCCTGCTCACCAGGTCGGTCTGGCTGTGCTTCTTCATCAGCGGTGGCGGCTGCTTCGCCGCCATGCTGGTGACCCTGCACCACCCGGCCCTCGGCAGCGAGGTGGCGGAGACAGGCCGCGGGAAGCAGCTTTGCCGTCACATGAAATTCCCACGAGGTTCACAAAAAGAAAAATTTATTAAGCTTATCATCTCAGGGTGGCCCTGCCGTCATTGGGATCTGTGGGGAAGGAAAGCCAAAAAAAGCAAAATCAGAGTAGTGTGGCTTTAGCACAGGCGTTTGACCTACAAGCCACAGTCTGGCTTATTGCAGCAGGAGACAATGCCCCTCTTGGCTGTTTCCCATTTTAGGGGAAATCAACACTTCCCAGGCCAGGGGAATTAAGGTCACTAAGAGAAGTTCTGCCTTTTGTCTTTTCCCTGTACCATACATGTCACCCTTCTGCTGCCATTTCAGACCAAACACCACACAAGTCTCATGTATTTATTTGTGCCCCTTCCACACCAGCTTCTGAACAAGAAACAGCCAGAGGCAAGACTTCCCTTCGGGAGATGGTGCTTTCTGGGAAATGGAAGACAACAGCAACTAGAAACCGCAAATACTATTTGGGAAAAGAACAAGACCGGGATCATTGTCAGAAGCTGCAGTGGAAGAGAAAACTTCTGCCTTGGCATGGTAGTACAAAGGTAGAGGTGCCAAGAGTCCTATGAAATCACTCTGCAATCAGAAACCCCTGGAAAACCTTCATTTCAGAACATGTTTTCCTCTGATCCATCTTCATTTCATCTTGGCTCAGCAGAACACAAGTGCTTCCCACAGCTGCCCCAGGAGGAGAGAATTTACGCTTGTGTCCAAAGATCTCACAAGTCTTTGGGGAGTCATGAAACACGGGGCTGCTTATTTTGGCACTGTGCATGTAAGCATTGTCCGGCTGCCTTGAGAGGAATTTCCCTTTTGCAGGAAAAACCCTTCCCTGTAGTTGTTCACCTAACAGCTTCTCTAGGATCGCAGGGGGGGTTGGTTTGGTTGTGGGTTTTTTTTGCACTTATTCCACCAAGTAACTAACCCTGGGTCCCTGGAAAGGCAGCACAGAGACAGAGGCAGCCAGAGCAGCTGGGGTCTTGAAATATTTCAGAAGTGGGACAATGGAAAACAAGTGCCCAGAAGGAAGGTGGGAGCTGGGTACTTATGCTCACACTTGAGCACAAGGCAAGAAACTCAAAAAGCAGCTGGAGCTCATGCCTGGAGTTTGCTGACTCAAATCACCACAATGCGGATACTCAAATCTAGATAATCTGCACACAAAACCCACCCCAAAGACAGGCTGATGTGTCAAAAAGAAAAGCTCGACCTCTTTTTCATTTCTTTCACCACAGTTTCTGCAGTCCTTTCTGCTCCAGGCAGACACACCTTCACAATGCTGGATGCCAAGTGGCTTTCCCACCAGAACTTTGCTGCTCAAACTGCTCTATGATTCTGTTCCGTGATTCATGCTGTATTGCTGCAACTGCAGATCCCAAACCCACAGTGATTGAGCCAGCTCCCTTGCCCAGATTTGTATCCGGGCCAGAGATCTAGATGATGAGGCCCTCTCTGCCACGAGCCAGCTGCAGCGGTCCATCCCCTCCCTGGGGTGTTCAAGGCCAGGTTGGATGAGGCCTTGAGCAACCTAGTCTAGTCGAGAGGTGCCCCTGGACAGGGAAGGAAGGTTGGATTAGATGATCTCTAAGGTCCCTTCCAGCCTAAGCCATTCTATGATTCTATGATGATTCCATGACCACTAACCACAAGTCCCAGTGGACTCCTTCCATGACAGCTGCAGCATGCAGCTATGCACACCCTGGGCTAGCAACACGTCTTAAAACAACAACAGAATAATTTGCTTTCTGGGTTTTTTTTTGTGGTGTGGGGTTTTTTTGCTTGTTTGTTTGTTGGTTTGTTTGTTTTTTTTTTCTAGGAAGAACATACTGTGACCCATGACTTGGATGAGGGGTATGTATTCTCCACACCAGAGGAGAGAAACTCTCCCAGAGCAGTTTCTGCAGGACAGGAAGCCTCAGAGACCTGCAGGCAATGAAACCTGATCAAGCCAAAAATAACCTGATGCTCAGGCAGTAAAAACAATTAGCAGTCAGACACCACAGCAGCGCCCTGGGGCTGCTCCCCCTGCTCCGTCTGGCACAGTCTGCACACCCAAGCAACAGAGGATGCTTCAGATGTCTCACAAGCCAGGTACATGGGATTCCCTTCCCATGCAAATGCCAATCCTTTCAGGACACAAGGCTCTTTGCACCACCAGTAGGAAACCTCTGGCAAGAGATGGTTGTTACCAACCCTGCCACAGCCCTGCTGCTTCCTGAAGTGACTCCAACAGGCAAAGGGATGCTGTGGTCTCCCTAGGAACAACCTGTCAACCTAGGCAGTAGATCTCCTGCCCCTACATGCAACTAGAACACAAAGCAAAAGTGCTGTGTCAACAACGAATCCTGGCCCAGGCAGCCTGGGGCAGTGGTGGAGTCCCCATCCCTGGAGGGGTTTCAAAGCCATGGAGCTGTGGTGCTGAGGGACATGGTTTAGTGGTGACCTGGCAGTGCTGGAATAATGGTGAGACTCTGATCTTAAAAGGTCTCTTCCAACCTTAATGATTCTATGATTCTACTACCAACATGCAAGTCCATCCCCTCCATCACCCTCTTCCTTCCCACCACAAAGGCTCTCAGCCTGGCCAAGCACCTCAGTCCATCACTCCAAAGCCACCTGCATTCTCCCTGGTGGCTCATGCAGCCGTGTCCCAACCTCAGCCAGCACCCAGTCCCTCACCTTCAACCTGGATGGCTACCACCAAGCGTTAAGAGTTTCCCATGGAGCTGGGAAGATAGAGAAAAAAAGGAAGATGTATCAGGATTAGGTGCTGGGTATTTTTAAGGGCATTAAAAGAGAAGAATTCCTCTTTGATTTCCCAGCTGCCTGAAACAGGTGTTTGTGGGAGACAGTCACAGAAGCTTTGCGGGCCATCTGTCCTGCAGATGATTACTACGGGGAAACATTACAAGGAAAAAGAAAGCACACACATGAATTAGAAAACCAGCAAAACCCGAGTAAATCAACCTTTGCTACCGGAAACTAGCAGCTTGAAAAGGCCAGGAGAGCCCTGGGGCCAAACAGGGTTAAGAAAGGCTGGTTTTACAGAGAATCTGATGCAATTTGGTCTGTCCACTCACTTGATAAATGACACAGGCTCAGAGCATCATAGGCTCATAGAACGGTTTCATCTGGAAGAGACTTTAAAGATCATTGAGTTCCAACCTGCTGTCATGGGCAGGGACAGCTCCTACTACACCAGGTTGCTCAAAGCCCCATCCAGCCTGGCCTTGAACACATCCAGTGATGAAAAAACTCTGGGAAGTCACCCTAAGACCAGGAAGAAGTCGAGACACACGCAGCGTACCCACAGCATTGCTGAATACTGGATCAGCACAGGAAAACTGAGCTTCTTGGCACTTCTTCCCCCAACAACGTCAACCTCCCCCAGTTTTCTTTCTGTACCCCCACACACTTGACAATTTCCATTCTCACAGGGAGACGATGCCCTTTATTCCCCACAATCTTCCAGCTCTGTCCTTTTTGAAAGGAAATGATAAGAAATTACAACTTGGGAAATTTGGTCCCCTCAGCCACACACAAACACAACATCCCTCTGTACATCGTCACCAAGATGGTGATTACAAAGCCATTCTTGATGTTTCCTCCTCCAAGAGAAGCTGAACTACATCTGCACAACACAATTTCTTAATCTGCAGTCCAGTAACTTACCCAGCACATGGCAACTACTGCAATTTTACAAACTAACATCTCTACAACCATGAAATGAATATGAAACAAGTAAGGCTGTACCACCCTGGCACTCCAAAAGCCGGTTCCTGATCTGTTTCATGGGTACATTTTCAGTCCCAGCCTGAGAACAGCTTCTGCAGGACATCCCAGCACCATCAGATTCTTTTTCCTTCCATTCTTGTAGGAAACAAAGGGATCCTCTTCTCCCATTGCCTGGATAGGGCCAGACATGCAGTCTAGGCACGCACAAAGCAGGGGAAAAAGGGCAGAGGAATAAATTTGCATTAAGCGGGGAGGTTGCCTTTTGCTCTAGGCAGGACATCTTCGAGTCCCAGGCACGCTGTGCTCACAGGACTCACTCCTCTCATTGTGCAAGCAACAGAATTGGCTTCTACGAGAGAGCAGCCCAGTAAATCAGGCACAATGTCAAATAACCCCAGTGATCATCCATCAACAGCTGAGTTATTAGGACCCCATGTTATAGAGCACTTCCTGCATCACCCGGTCACACCCACAGCCTGCAAGAGCATATTATTTATATAAATAGGTATCATTTATAAGTCATAATAAAATAGATATTAATAAATCAAGATTATCTTATTTTTCTATAAAAATAGACATAAAAGCTAGGGTTTGATTTGTGAGGCCTTACTTTGGGTCCCACTGCACGGCCATGACCTCTGGAGACTGGCAAGTAAAGATGATTCCAGCTGCCAGAGCAGATGAGTATTCTGGCACTCATCTCTACTTCAGTCTCTGGGGAGAGAGGAGCTCCAGGAGCAGTCTGCCACAGACTCCCTGCTTCAAGATTAACCATTTACTGTGCCAGACACCAAGCCCACCTTCCATCTCTCTGCAGGACCCAGACTACCACCCTGCACACCGCTTGGACCCACCACTGCACCTCGGGAACTCTTCCTCGCTTCCTCCCTAGACAACCTGCCAAGATGAAGCCCTGCTTAAGTGCACGCAATTACAACTCCAAGTTGATCACCCCCCAGTGCCTCCTTAGACTGGAAATAAACACAGACATGCAGGAGGGCTCGCAATGCTGCTGAGCAGGCAGCCTCCCAACAAAACACATACTTTGACTACTTTGTAGCCTATCCTCAAGTGGCAAATATCTCCCTCTGACACCTTAGTGGTTTCTATAGCAACAGGTTAATGCTAAAAATGTTAGATGCAAAATTCCCCACTTTGGGCAAACAGGAGCTAGGAGGACAGATTTAGAGGAGAGAAACTTCTCAAGAGCTGCTGACACAGCTCTGCTAACTCACAAGTTGGTGGTGACCACCTTGGAAGAAATTCCAGCAACTGGCTCGTGGGGACAGGAGGTGGTGCAGGGGGACCTGTCTGCAGAGCACCAGTCTGCAGCACCCCAGAATGAGGAGGAACCAGAAGCATCGCCCTCTCTGCAACAAAGCACTTGGCAGCAAATCCACCTGCTTCTGGTACTTTTTTTTTCAGTGCTGCTGCCCCTCCATGCAACCAAGACCAGGCCATTTAACCTCTTAGACCTCAGTTTTCCCAGCTGTACATGAAAAGCAAACCTACTGCCCATGCTCTGTGGCTGTCACTCAGAAGATGAGAGCTTTTCAATGACTACTACCCAGGTGCTGAACCCCACCAGTGCCAACTCCTGCTTGTGACCACCCATGCTGGTGAGGAAGGCTACGGCCTCCCCAGCAGCACTCAGATCATCACACACAACATGTCTAAGGTAGAAATGCTCTTCCTGGCCTGAGCTTAGCATGACAATTTTTTTTCTATCTTCACTGCCTGCTGGCAGAAGAAAGCACTGTGGCAACCTTGGGGTGAACCTCCCATCAATACCATCTTTGCACACTCCAGAAACTTTCAGAAGCTGCTTCACACTCTCTCTCCTAGTCAGATTAAACCAAAGTGGCCACAGCCCACCATGGTGCCACACTGGGAGGAAGGCTGAGGGGAGCCCACGGCACTACAACTGCTTTTGACAGTATGGTTCTGAGTCAAACAGCCCTGAAAAACCCCGTGGCTTTCACACACACACCCACCAGGAGCCAATACAAACCTGACTTTGCTTTTATTTGTTGCTAAGTCAGGGGAAAAGCCTCACTGTGCGTGCAGGTGCATATGCATGTTTGCTTATGCATGAGCTGTCAACCCCCAAGTTATGATAAACAGATCAACCAGCCTCTTTGAACTCCCCAACTGTGAAGTGCATGACATTTAATCTCAAACCTTCCTTTTGGATTTCATAACGTGCATTATCAGCAACAGGCATTCAGTGCACAAGTGCCCTTTAGAAAGCTTTCATCAGAAAAAAAGGGAAATAATGGAAAGGAGATTGAAAAAGACAATGACTCTGATGGGTGAGAGGTTGTCTGGCTGCCACGGAAGGCTACTGTGAGGATCACACACTGAGACAGTCCATCCCCACAGCAGAATAAAAGCATTTCACAGCTGGAGAGAGAGGGGCTTGGAAGTGTCAAATGTAACATGAACCTATAGATCTCCCCAATTCCCTCTTTCTGGCTTCCTGGGAAACAGGCAGGGTGAGCTGTACCCCAGAGGTGCTGACTTTAGACCAGGATGCATCACCTCCTGCAATTTCTCTTCCGATAGACCACAGAAGGAGCCTAGAAGATGAGATAGACAAGGTTTTGATTGTTTTTATACAGCTGAGCAAGACAAGTTCTTAATTCCTGCTGGTAACTTTTTGCTCCCTGATCCTGGGCAAGCGCTAAATCGCATCTCAGAGCACAGTGAGTCACACTTTGGGATTATCAACAAGCTAGACACCAGCCTGCAAGGAAAGGGGTTCCCTTTGCTTCTGCTCAACATGCTGCTTATTAGTCGTAGCTATAAAGGATGCACATCAGCCTAAGGAACTAAAGCACAATTTCACTACTTATAGTAGAGAGAAGACAAAGGGGTGAACACCAACATGTGGCATCAAAAGCCTTTGGATAGCTGAGAAAAACAGAGATACCATGGCCAAGGAGCTCTCTCCCCTTGTCAACTCACACACACAAGTGAAGCCTTAGGAAAGGGAGGATAAAGGTACTACTGATTAATCCTTCTCCTTGCCAAATTACACAGCGACTCTCACTTTGTTTGACTCCTGTAGCCAGGGAGGAAGAGGCAACAGGGATGCCAGGAAGCCAAGTGCTAGCAGCATCAGCGCTGGCAAATCAGGGTGTCCAGTTACAATGGAAAAAGCAGAGTTTCATCTCTGCTATCAAGGGTTGTTTGAGGACCTTCCTTTGCTTCTAGGATTTTAAGTCTCAGACTCTTGAATGCAACAAGGTGCAATAATACCAGCATCAGACACCAGATGTATATACAAGCAGAGTGCTTTGCTGGTGTGCATGTGTGTATATAGACATCTCCATCAGGAAGCATATAGTGCAGTCTCCTGCTTAGGAGAGAGAGCTCAGGACACAGAAGTGTCAGGCTTCAGTCAACCCCATTTCCTTACTGGTAAGGTCATTCCATGCAGCCGTGGCTCTAGGGATTGCAGGCCGGGCTCTCCTTTGCAATCACGGAGGAAACGCGCTCGGTTTGCATGGTGGTGTAGAGCAGGGAATGAACTGGCAGTGAGGAATAAGCTGAAGTGCCTTATTATTCCGCCAACCATCAACTTTGATTACATCCTGCTTGTCCAGAGGTTTAAGCAGTGGACATTGGCACAGCTGACAGAAGAGACTTGCTGACCACGTGATGTACTGTACAGCAGCTGGGTTTTGGCCAGCAGACAAGGCAAGAACCCATTCAAATGCCCCAATGAGCCAACAGTGGCACCGGGCCGCGTAATGGAGGAGGAGGGTAGGAGGATGCACAGGAGGTGCCTGCGGTTCTGAAGCACGCCCAGCACTCCAAGAGACTCCACCGGCAATGCTGATGTTAAGGACAGCTACATTTTATTCTCACTTGCCATGAGAACAACCTGGGAATGCACAGATGGCCTAAATTCTTCAATCCTGTTTGGCATAGCCTTTGACTCCTGGCAGATTTCCACTACTGCTTGCTGCGAAGCAGAAGTTTGGGCACTCTGTGTTGCTATTGAGCAGCTTCTACAGTAATTTTTTTTTTTTTCTCCTTCCTAGGCCATGAAGAACATTTTGGTGAAAAGCCAACATTGCTCAGCTCCTCTGGACTCAATACTGTGGCTTTTGAGATTCCCTCTCCTCTTTGCAAGGAGACAGCTTGTGCTTCTGTCACCTTGGAACACACTGATCTTCCACCCTTCATGATGCTCCAGGTAGCTAAAATTAAGTGTCCAACAGAAGGCCTCACAGGGGCTTAACATCATGGGTGTTGAAAATGCTTTGTTTCCCAAGAATAAAGCCTGTTTACTTGGAATCCTTTACCTGTGGCAATACAGACACCCATCTCCCTAACACACTCCTGCCTTAAGGTTCTGTACAGCACAGCAGAGCATCTGCACCCAGGTGGTGCCCAAACCATCTCCCGTGCATCTCCCACATCTTTGCGGCAACACTGTATGGGGAACCAGTGAGGCCAGCTGCCATGCAGAGGAAGGCACAATGAGGCAGCCAAGGCAGCTGAATTACAGTCACCTTCTTGGCTGCCCTAAGGGAGACGAGATAGGAAGCACAGCATGCAGAGGATGACCTCCTCGGGAAGTTACCCGCTCTTTGTCATAGCCATCTGCACCTACAGCTCCAAGCCCAGAAAGAGACAGCAGAACCCAACAGGGGCTGAAGCAATTTGAGGGCTCAGAGGTGTTACTCCTGAATTAACATCTCGTCAGATGCAAAAGCTTCTCAAGTCTTCCCATTACCACAAACAACGGGACACCAGGGGTTTACATTTCACTCCTAAAATGGCACCACTGCAAAAAGAGCACTTCTGCTGCCATGGCAGGTTACTGAATGAACACGTGTGCTCAGGCAAAAAACACCACCTGAGTCACCCACGGCTTCCTGAAGCCTTGTGGGTTTTCTCTGTAGGTCTCTTGTTTGGCTGCTGACACAGCCCCAAACTGTTTCCTTTCTCAACCCTGTCAGGAGATGGTAAAAACAAGAGCACTGCAAGTCTTTGGGTGCTGATCTGCCTGCCCCTGCCTTCCCCTGGCCCCTCTGGGCCAGGCAGTTGATGCGCTGCTGCCTGATCTTAATAAGAAAAGGAGGGATTTCTCTGCCATCCTCAGCAGCAGGCAGCTGCAAAGGGGACTACGTGCTAATCCCCCGATAAACACAGAATCCCTTCAAACAAAGAATTGGGTTGCCAGTAGCTAGTAATATCTGACAGTCCCGTGCACACATCTCCCATGACATCAACTCATAGTGTTGATATCCTTCCCCAGGAGACCAGACGATCAAATCCCACTTTGATTTATTTCCAACTGTTTTTCTTCCTGTGCTCTCCTTGGTGACTTTGACTCCAATTATCTTAATCCAAATCCTGAACAAAAAATTATAGCAAGCCCTGCAGCAACGGAGCCAGCTACTAGTCCCTATGCTCAGGCTTCTGATTCTGGCTCCATAAGTTCAGAAAGCGAGCGTGTGGTTCATGACTGCCAGCATCAGCAGGAGCCTCTCACCCTCAGCACTAAACCCAGCCACAATCCTTTTCACCATTTCCCTATTTTGGTGACAGATCTCTCCTCCCTTCTCCCCACAACCACAGCAGCGGTCAGCATAAATCCGGTTTAGAGCTTTCTCACAGACTCTGTCTGCATCTTTGGACACCTCTTTGGGTCCCTGGCTTTGCCCCAGAAGATGAGCTGGGCAAATCAGAGTACAGGGGTTCAAACAAGATCTGGTACGGCTGAGTCAGGTACAGCCTAGGATTTCCCATCAAAACCACTGCACAAGTGTGCCAAATAAATCCCTGTTTTGCATTAAGAGGGATAGAAAGATATCTACAGATTTACCTCTCCCTCCTCTCATGGTGAGGGTGAGAAATGCACCCATGCTGTGAAACCTATAGGGGCAGTTTGCTGCTGGGGTTTTATTGGAGCACTGGGAGACAAGGCTGTGGGGCCACCACGGGCTCCTGCATGGTGGGTCGTCTGGCACCAACCCTGCACATCTCCAAGTCTCACTTTCTCCATCTGTCACCTGGGGCAGCCACAGATGAACACCAAAACACCCTGAAATCCCTTAACCCTTGCAGATGGCAAAAAGATTCACAGGCAGAAGAAACTCAAGAAGACCCGAGAGTCATTTATCATTTCGCTTCGTGTCTGAACCATCAAACTGCCTTTGCTTACAACTGGATTTGTCTTTGTGAACATCTTTTAGCAACGAGAGCAACAGCTCTTCATGCTAGCCTGCTATCTCCAGGACATGTTTCCCCTCTTTGCCAGGGGAAGGCAGGATGTAATGTGAACAGGGAACACCTGGTCACCTCTTAAGTGTTGCTTTTCCTGCTCTGGAGAAAGTCCAAATGTATATGGGGGCCAGTACTGGGTCTTTTCCTCCCAAGACTTGTTTTCATATTCCTACATCAAAACCACAAAACCCAGAAGACCTACTTTCTATAAATAATGTCCAGGTCACAAAGCCATTCCTGCTGGCACCACGCCAGAAGCAGAACATAAACAATCTCAACATCTTGCTGGTGCACGTGTGATTTTTCTCCTGGCACAAGAAGGCGGCTGGAAATGAAAAACACAGCACTAGGGAGACAGACACCTCCACTTCACAGTCCTGTTGGTCTCCTCTCAGTTTTGCCAGCTCAGGTCCACATTCAGCCTCCCGGGCAGCCCATCCTGCCTACAGCCAAAGGAGATCCTGTCTGTGTTGGAACAGCATTTAGCAGTTCTCAGGAGAAATTTGGGGATTTACTGGGCATTCCCAAACACACAGCAAGGAACAAATCATGATGCAAACAGCTCAAAGTGACGCTTGTATCCAGCACGTGGAAGGATCCCTCCCAGTCCCATCCACTACTGTTAAACACTTTGACCTTCAGAGAACAAGCGAACACCAGCTGCAGATGCACCCTGGGCACTTTGCACGCTTCACCACTCAATGCTCATTGAGAACAATAGAAAAAACATCTCTCTTTGGATCAGGCCCCAGCCTCCCGGCAGCTCCAAATGGGCAGAAAATCTCAGGGCTGAGCGTCGCTGTGGTTTATATTCCCACAAAAGCCACCCCCAGCCTCCTGCCGATGCAAGTCTCCAGAGATGCTCTGCTGCCCGTTATCTCCCTATAATAAATCCTCACTACAGGCTCGCAAGCTGAAGGGATAAATTTCACTTGATACTCTACAGCAGACATCATCTTTTCAGCCTCTCAATTCAGTCAAACCACCCATCCAGGGAAGAGCTCCCTTGACCTTGCTCTGGGCGGCAGACAAAGAACAAAACTACACGGATGCATTTGAAAGCAACCGGGTCCCACTCTTCCCAGCCACCGTCTGTACCCGTCCCCTCTCTGCTGAGAGCACCAGGGCACTGTGTGTCCCCAGCATCCCTCACAAACCCCTGGGCACGCTCCAGGTGTATTTATGCAACCCAGCTGAGATACAGTCAGGGCTAGTTGAGGCAACTTCAGTCCCAGTCTTAGGATCTTGTTTATTCTTGGCTTTTGCCAAAAGCTTTCTAAGCAAACTTCCTCCTGGGAGGTACTCCTCTGCCTGAATCATAAAATACTATTTATTTGTTTAAACAAAAGTTTCATCATCCACAGGCCCCGAATGTCACTATTCGGCTGACTCTGCCATAGCGCAGAGTCACCAAGCATGTTATTTATGCCAGGTCCAGAATAGCCAGTGATCTTGCGTAGTCTGTAGTTTCTCACGGCTCAGCTGTACTGGTGGTAGCCCTAATGTCAACAAAGCTTTGGTTGCTGCTGGCATTTCTCACTCCCAGCCTCTGGCAGACAGAGGAGATGGATTTAATGGTAGCCCTTTAATCACCTGCAGCTCGGGCTTCACTGGCAGCTTCAAGTGGGGAAGGGACATTGCTCAGGTAAGGGAAAGGCTCAGAGGACTCCAACCCGAGGCAGTGCTGGGGCAGGGCAAGGAGCTGATGCTGGATAAGGTGGTGCTGCTTCCTCAGCCTGGTTTGCTCTAACAGCTGCTCCTGCTCTAAACAGAGCAGTGCACTGCTCAGCTGGGACAGCCAGGCCCTGCAAGCAGCACGGCAGACATCTCAGTGTGCGGGGACGCACGAGTGCCCAGGCAGAGATGCAGAGCCCACTGAGAGCTGGCTCACCTCACCCGTTACTCTGCAATGGCAGGGACTCACTTTGTCCCATCTCCTGTCCCAAGCTCCCTTCTGCATCACAGCTCTCTCGTTCTGTCCCTCTCCTGCCATCCCCACCCCAAGCACCACGCCACCCTCCATGGCCAAGTCAAGGCTCCCCAACGCAGCTCTTGGTCTGCATGCCCTGGGCTCGTGGCTTGCCAGCCCCCCTCGTCCCAGCCCCAGGCACATCCCAGCCCATGCAGCAGTCAGGATACAACCTCCCCTTTCAGGCACCCATGTGGGGACTGNCCCGGCCAGGGCGGTGCGGGGCTTAGGCGGTGCGGCTTACTCGGTGTGGGTTACCTGTGGGTTACATGAGGGTTATGCGGAGTCTACGTGTGCGTTACACATGGGCCATGCGTGAGTGTGGCTCGGGGCCTGGGAACAAAGAGCAGCCGCCCAGCGGGATCAGTCCTCATGCGTTGG